>OV884014.1:43839769-44034769 GCA_930367205.1 Acanthosoma haemorrhoidale
ACCTTGTTTCGCTTGTAATATTCATTAATGTACCCCTTACAAAGAAATGAATCCCTCTCTGGTTGAGTATCTAAACAATACAGAAAATAATAAATTAATAATTTTAATCTATTCAACTACCCATGTTGATAATACATTAAAACCTCGCTAATCCGACCATCTTAGGGCCCCCCACCGTGTACTCAATATTCTTGAAACCCAGGGCCACTGAACCGGCGAATTCATGGTGAGAAAATTTTAATTCAATTGAAACAATCCCCTAGATGCTTTCAGTTTTATTTCGAACTTGGTGGTGGAAAAATCGCCTTGGAATTCAACAATTTTCGATCTCAGGTGAAAAGCATTCATCTGACGTTGTTACACCAACGGTCTGAAGACTATATACCTGTTTAAGTTATATATTATTTTGTTTAGTTCAATTGTAAAGTAAGGAGCATGTAATAAAGACTTTCAATAATAAGTAAATATCTAAAACACATATTTGTTTCATTTCCAGTTAATTGGACCATTTAGCCATTCTGACTTACCTCTCTGGTCTCGGTATAAGGTCGAATATAAACTACTTTTTTTAGAAGGTAAAATATTTTAGGAAACAAAACCTTACTTATGATTGCTGAATAACGATTAGTCTAATATTTTTTTAATATATATATAATCTTGTTTTTCTTTTCTGGTCGTTGGTATGTCCATTGATTCTTTAAAGTCATTGCTTTTTCTTGAGACGGCCCCCCAAAACTATGTTAATAGTAGAAATATTACTTATTTCTTAGTAGAATTGTTCTTTGATAACTTTATAATAGTCAATCACTAAGAACAGGAGTATGTCTTTCACTCAAAGCTAGGCATAAACTAATCTTTTCCTCCTCAACGCCACTAGGCTCATTCTCATTTGACAAAGGAGAGGTCACGTGTTCAGCAAAAAATTATTTAATTATATTAAATTAGAATTATTAAGTTTATTTAGTTAGATGAAGGTGGATGAGACAGAAAATTTGTGAGGTTTGGTGACAGTGTTGCTGGGAAACCCGTGATGTTGAGTATAAATAGATATTATTATCTATAAGTTAGGCCCTTTATATCTAAATATATAGATTAAAAAATGAAAATATTTGAGAATAATATTCATTTATTAATCAGAATAAGCTATGGAGACATATTATTAAAAGCTATTTTTTGGTTACAAATGTTTGAGATTAAAAAAACCAGAGGTTTTAATATTGCAAGTTAAATTAATAATTACAAATTACATAAATGCATAGCATCTTGTGATGGGAAGGCATATATATATATTATTCTAATATTTGCTTGATGCATTAATAATATATTTTAATTATATTTTCTTTCATATAATTTTTAAAAACTTTTATATTTAATAACTTTTACGTTATATCAGGGTTCTGTTAATAATTATATAGGAAACTTCTGGCAAAAGGATATTGGTTTTATTTATACACATTGAATAACTAAAATTGATATACAAAAATAAAATATACGTACGTAATAAAGAATACTATTAAGACTAACATTAAAATGGTACCTTGTAAATTATTCGTAACTGTATACTAATACTGGCCAGTGCTTCTTTGTGGATAGTCTTCGTTGGTCGTCTTCTTCTTCTTCTATTGTGTGATTCAGTTCATCTTGCTAGCGCGTCCTTATTCTTCATGCCGAGTGAAAGTGATTCACCATGGCGGTAGCGTGGGTCGGTGACTACCTGGACCTGGTCTCTACCTGCTCTCTCCTCTGATGAACGAAGAATGTTTTTTGTGTTCATGCCGGTTTATTTATACTACCACCCGCTGCCTTCTTGACTTTCAACTGGTTATTTAATGCCAGTTGTTTTGAATAGTTATTACTTTGCTTAGATTAGAAGTTTATATAATAAATGTTTATATTAAATATGATATTATTTTATTTCAATTATTAATAATTAATATGACGACAATAAAAACGTTCATACTTTCAAACACATAAACCACGGATCGTTATTAAATTCTTCAATGCTCGCTAATTCCGAGTTTATTTAAACAAATATTATTAAAAATCATCATTTTAAAATATCACAACATTATATTATATATATATATATATATATTGTAGTTTACATATGCACGTAAATAAATAAATAAAAAGTAAAATTCAACTTACATGAGGTTGAAGGTGTATTGACGACATCTGCATGAGGACTATTGGTAGTAACAGTAGAACAGTTGCTAGACTCAGAATCTGAAAAAAATAGAAAGAAAATTCTTAAAAATAGTTGTTGTTATAACTTTATTATACCTTTACTAAAAAATAAAGGTAATAGTTTTTACAAAGCAACTGTCGATCATCTTGTGTGATGGTATCCATAACTGCACCTGCAGTCTCACCCCCTCCCTCCCTTTAATCATGCTGATTTTTTTCTAGGATTGTATGTATTTTAATGATATTTTTGTTAGGAAATTAAATTTATTTATTAGTATTAGCATTGATTTTAAAAAAGGAGTCTTCTGTTGAAATAATTTTTAAATAATGTAGTGTTTTCGACCTGGCTATCAAGGCATAGGTATCCTCCTGAACCTTCTGATGGTTTCCAGATATTTTGGGTGGAGGGTTGGTGACCCATAAATAGCAACATTAAGGATACAGTGGGGTATTTTTCATTCAAGCAGTTCAGGGATCCAGAGGTGTATGGTGTGGAGGTAATGGTCCAGGTGTTGAGGAGAGACGACCATATGTTTGAGACCGGAGCATAGAAGCAATTCTACTTTTGTTTAAAATATTTTTTTATTTTCTTAATATAAAATGTAAAAAAAAAATGACTTTCATAAGAATTCATAAATAATAATATTTTATTTCAAAGTTTCAAGTAAAATTATCACACAGTTCTATAATGCTTATTTCAAATGTTTTTTTCTGAAAATTTCTGGCCGAGACAGTTGGCCACCAGAATATTTGGTAAATCAAACCTATAGCCCATGCGGGAGTCAATGACCCTTTTGGTTAACATGCCCTGAAACAAAGAGAAAAAAAACTTATAACTTATCTTTAGTCGGTTATCCACTAGAACCTGATTGCTTGGAGTGTTTATAGGATATCATCAATCAGATACCATAGAATTGAGTTAAAACTCAATTACCAAAAAGAGAATTACACAACTACAGACATGCAGAAACCCTTCAAACTGTATAGTTAGATAGATTAATTACTTGTGTTTTTTTATTATCGAAACATCAACACATCAAGAAAATCACAATAAAATAGCAGATTATATTAATTGAAACCCAAAAGGGAACCAGAGCAGGTGGAAGTAGATTTTCTTATTTACCTATCAAATGAAACAAGTATTCAAATACACAATTCAAGTATACAATTCACTAAAGACAAAACCGATTTAAAATTAATAGACTATAAACATAAGGAAATGGTAGAGAAGATAGTGCAAGCTGCAAAAACTAAACAATACACATCGTATGCAAGCCATGTGTCAGGAAATGTCCCCAAGGGGAGAGGACACCCGCCGCGGGGTCGGTGTAGGGTCACTACAACCCAGCCACAGTCCGGCGAGCGATGAGAAAGAGATAAAATGGGTAAATCTGTGGTCTTTGACCTTTGCTGGCAGCCTAGTCATATTGATCTGACTCCATAAGATCTTAGAAGGTGTGCCCTGACAAAGCACTGTTCAGGAGAAGAGGAACAGGGTAGGTATTATAGGTAGTTTATGTGGTCTTGGAATGACCACGAATTCACACTCGGTATCTAAGGGTATGCGAAAACCGTCCGGATCCCAAAGGCGAGTGTGAACCGAGGAGAGGCAGAATGGGTCGCCAGGGCAGATGCTACTAGGTAAAGTTTGTAGGGCCCCAGCGACCGTCGTCCGCGAGGAAGAGGTCTCTTCCCAGGAGGTGCTAGTTTTAGGGAGACAAAGGCAGAGAATCCCACTAGGAAGGTGTGGGGTCTGACAACGCCAGACTAAAACATAGCGAGGTTAGAAAAGAGAGATGCAGAGGTAGTTGGATAAGAAAGCCATGGTCGAGTAGAGCAGCAAGCACCAGTGGAGAGAGAGAGAGCAGTGTTCTTCAGGTGCCTGGTTCCGAGAGTGTCTCAAAGTCCCTAATCTGGCCTCTTATATAGGCAGTTCAGAGGCGGGGGTTTGCCCCGATGCGACCCCTAGAGGCTTCAGCTGTTTTGTACACTAGTTTCCCCCTCTCTTACTGACACTTTAAGGTCTTTATAATTAAAATATGGAAACATAGGTGGATATTTTCTGGGCAAAGAAGAGGGGAACTTCTAATTATTTGTGATGAAGAGGTTGACACAACACCATGTATAGAATCAAACCTTTCCATTTTGGGTTTTTATACATAGGAGATACTCCTGAACATAATAGTGAACCAGCTCAACAGAAAATGGAAGCAATCATTAACAGCAATAATATAATAAGACAGATATAAGCAATAACGAAATTTAAAATAGAAGACTAGGTTTTGTTAAAGCTTTAAGTGTTTCAGAACCAAAAATAATTGCAAACTATTATCAATCTTTATGCCATTAGTCTTATGTACTATAACATGAACTAGGTGATATCTCACACCAACCATTTCTAAAAAGATATTATGCAATTAATTAAACAGATTGTTTCATTTAAGCGGAATGGAAAATAATATTAAGTAAATGTTTTTTTAATTATTTAGGTTCCTGCAGCCATTTATGTTAATATGAAACATTTGAAATAAGCATTATACCACTAGAACTATATTGAACCCTGAGGTAATTTTATTTGCAACTTTAAAGTAATCTATTATTCTTAATGAATATTTATGAAATTCCTTTTACCTTTTATAAAAAGCAAGTAAAAATATTTTTAATGAAGAAGAAAAGCATTTACAATATTAAAAATGAACGATACATTTTTACCTACAATGGTGTTATATTCCTTATAACTCTCCTGGGCATCCCATAGGGCTTTTTCCTGCTTCTTCACTTCTTCATGAAATACAGGCGATTTCTCCCGGCGGAATTTTGTTGTCATATTAAATCGCTTTAGGAAACGCCACAACCAACTGTTACCAGCTGAAAAGTCTGACAATCCTCTATCCTTGGCTAATTCTAAAGCCCTCAGCTGGATTTTCCTGGGATGGATCAGTAAATATTTTGTTTTTTGGTCAGACCACCATTCATACAGTTCTTTTTCAAGCTCTTCTAGGTCGTTAGTACTTTTATTCGGCGATTTTATGGTGTTCGTGTTCAAAGGTACAGAATCTGAAAACAATCAAAACAATAGAAAGCAAATTCTTGAAAACAATTGTAGGTTATACCTTTACTAAAAAACAAAGGTAATAGTTTTAACAAAGTAATAGTCGATTTTGTAGGTTTGTGGGGTGGTAGCCAAACTGCCTTTGGAGTCTCACCTGAATTACAAAATATGAACTATAGCCTCCCACCGCACATTAAGTTTATTCTTATAGACCTCCTAATTTTGGCGAGGACTGTATATATCTAAAACGTACGTTACATTTTTGGCCCAGATCTCATAAAGTGAATTAAATAATAAAAATGTAATCTTTGTTCCCAACCTGATCCATTATGTTCTTTTTTACTCTTATTGTGTAGTTCATCTTTCATAATATGAGAATATTCAGCTAAACCTAGAAAAAAAGCAAAATAATAAATATCGTTTTGCTTAGGATATGTATATTAATTGTTCACTCACTGGAAGATTCATCGAAGTTATGTCCATTTTCATCTTCACTTAAAACTTCTTGCTTAACCGAAACGTCGTTGATGTGAGCTGTTTCTCCTAGAATGATAATAAAAATTAATGATTCATTTATATTTATATTATGATAATAAACTTGATGATTCATTTAGAAAGTCATACTCTCATATTTAATGTATTAAGGCATGTTAGGATGGCTAAACACTGCACTTTGCAAACAGGGAACAGAACAGAAATGTTTAAATTTGTTGTTATACCGATACTTTTTCAGAAGTCGATGAAATTTTGCAGAGCTATGAACTGTTATTGAGTAACTAGAACCATATCTTCCCCCCCCCCTTCCTGAGGTGAACCTCAAACGGGGTACTTGAACCATATACAGATATAAGTGTAATTAGAGCAAATCGGGTAAAGAGTGGCTAGTTTAATGTATAATTTAGAAAAGTATGTAGTGACAGGCTCCCCCCAAGGTTTCTAGCCCGGTTAAAATATTTGCAACCACATTAGGCATAAATAAATTTCACAAAACATAGGGGGGGAGAAGGTAGGAAACTCAACATTTTACCCTTTCCAACCAAACTTTGACACCATTGTTCCACTTAATTTTAATTTAATGCCAGATTTGCACCAAATACTGTTTATTATGTCACAAAATGACAGAGGGGGCATCAATCTCTAAATTTGATTCCACCCCTCTTTACTATTTTCAATCCCTATTTATTGTTAGATTCGCACTAGATTTGGAAGAAGTAATCTTCAGTAACTAACAAAAGATAGTGTTGGAGTAACTACTTCAAATTCCTGACCTCCATAATTGCTATTTATTGTCATATTAATACCAAGTTCAGCATGTATACTGTACAATACCTTTTGAAAAATGCTGAGGTACCGGTGACCTAGAAATATTTTACCTCCCTTAAATATTTAAAGTTGACTTTTCATTTCATATCATACAAATTTACAATGGAAGACAGAGGCACACATGAAAACTATAATAATTCCTTTAATGACATGGGTTCTAACATGTATATGTGAATCGGTGGCATTTGGTTTTAAATAGCCTATAAGCCCAAAGAATGCAGTGTCTCAATATGTATGACTATTTACACCACACCATAACTGGTTATTGTTTCAAAAGTGCAACTTTCTTCATTAGAACTTGTCCATCAAGTGGACAACAATGTGTGGAAGCTAAAATATACCAGGGGAGGAAGGAGACTTACCCAGAAAGTGCCTCCGAGGGCCTTGGGACCAGAGGAGGGTGAAAACTAAGACCGGAAGTTTTGGCCACGCATCTGTCAATATTCTACACCACTCAGTAGATGAGTCAATAAAGAATAATGTTCAATTGCATTGAATTGGAGGAACATCATAATTACTAATCTTGCATAAATAATTTGTTTTGATTACAAAGATATAAATTTAATAATTAAATTTCAATGTTACTTTTAAAACAGACAATTAAGGCAAAAAGGTTAGATCGGGTGATATTTGTCATTAGGTTGCTGGAAATAATCTACATGACCTACTTGGAAAAGAACCATCAAGTTTTTTATGATCACTTTTGAAGATCATTACTTAATAATTAATGGTTAAATTGGTACCTTAAACAAACTTTTTAATTAATCTGGTTATTTATACTAACAAAGTTAATCAAATCTAGTTCATTTCTATTATTATCCTTTTTACCTACAATGCTGGAATAATCTTTATGAGCTAGGGCTTTTTCTTCCTCCATTTCTTCATCAACTACAGGCGATTTTTCTTGGCACGATTTCGTTGTCATATTATTTCGCTTAAGGAAACGCCACAACCAACCGTTAGAAGCTGAAAAGTTTACCAATCCTCTATCTTTGGCTAATTGTAACGCGGTCGCCTGGATTTCGCTGGGATGGATCAGTAGCCCTTTTGAACTTTGATCAAAACACCATTCATACAGTTCTTTTTCAAGTACTTCTAGACTGTTAATACTTTTTTTCGGCGATTTTATCGTTTTCGTGTTTAAAGACATGCTGTCTTGAGGTAGGCTCCGCGCAAAGTTCTTTATTTTTAATTTGTTCTTTTTTATATCGGACACAGTTTGTTTTGCGACTTTAAATTCATTACAGATAGCAGTGGGTGAAACACCACTTTCGAGCTTAAGAATAATATCTAGCTTATTTGCTATCGTTAGTGGGGTACGTTTCTTCTTCTTAACCTTCATCACTGGTTTAGCCTTCCGCAATATATCACCGACCCAACGAAAGGTACATCAAAGCAGAATGTATCATATTGCTAATGGCAATTCACCGGTAAACGGACAAGAGGGCGGGAGGAACTGAGCAGTAAATGACTGTGGCGGGGAAGATTGTTGTCCGTATGTACCGCTGTCCGTAAAAACCATGCGCGTGATTGATATGAAACCTTGGTTGACAGTTTTGTAGGTAGGTAACACCAAGGTTTCAGATAACGCTTTTTCTAGAGCCTTGCCATCTGTTGTCTGACGGCTGAACTAACACTGCACACATTATATTTCTTCATCCTTCTTTTTATCTTTTACGAAATACCTTCCATAGCACAAGTCTCGTGAAGGTGTATATAACTGTTAGGAAATTTGATGGATTAACAGTCATGCATTTATTTTTTCTAAGCCTTTCTTTGTAGTTTTAGTTTTTAGGTTACATGTTTTTCTCTGATATTATATGGTTTCCCTGTCTAGTAGAAATGGTCACAGACTTAACACTGGAGAATGGTGTCCTGCCACATAAATTTCAACAACTTACTCCAGGCAAGAGCATTAGCAATGATCGAGACTATAAAACCTAAAGCAATGCTTCCTCTAAAATATACCAAATGCCTAAAACTGTCACAATTTAATCAGCCATTAAAGTTCACAAAATATTTTTAAAAAAGACCAGAGGGCCCCACAAACCCAACTAGGCGGTTTTAATAAAATGGTTGCACAATTTAGTCCCTAATGCTAATTTAATAATTTTTAAATTATAGTTTTTACTCAATTAATTTATGTATCCTTTGATTTTACTAAGATTTTAGTAATTATTCAGTTTTTAGTTTCACATGGCAGTTACCAATGCTCCATTAATTGTCAATAGCTATACCCTTAACCCTGATCTCAACATCCTTTCATTAACTGTCTCTACAACTGCTATTCCTGCCTTCTTGGCCCTGCTAATCCATATGGAGTCTTTATTCTACCATCTCAACCTCACCAATCTAATGTGATGCCTAAGGGAAGGTAACTTCATGACCTCCTAATAAACAATTGTGCTCACACTGAACTCACAAAGTGGTTTTACCAAAAGATCTTTTTCTCCTCAAAAGTAAAATTACTATGACTCCATTATGTAAAAGTAACATTACCACAATATAATTAATGATTGAGTATTGCTTACAATATTGTCTGCATTGACTCCATTATGCACATATCAATGAAACAACGCATAAAAAAAATTATCAATTCTAAAACTTAATTCTGGCCAGAATTATGGCAATTGATTCTAGAGGAAACTGCTGGCTAGTCTGTTATTTTAATTAAACCAGTTATTAAATAGATATTTTGGACTCAATAAATTATATCAACAGATAAAATTAATGGAGTCAATACTAACAATATTGTAAGCAATACTTAATCATTTATAATATTGTGGTTAGATCTATAATAATTAATAAATATATAAACAATTGATAAATTATATACATTAGAGGCATTAAATGGATTTTGTTTATTTTTCCACTTCAATAATTGTAGTAGTTGATTTTGGGTTTAGTTATTTCAAGTGCTTCTTCATGAAAATATTACAAATAAATGCCTCAGTTAAATATGAACCCACAAGAAATTTATACTCATTTGATCTCTGGGTAGAACAAATGAATAGGGTATGTTCTGTGGGTTAAGGTGCACATTGCATATCTTGGTTAAGGAATGAAAAGATGTATGCTAAATCAGATGTGTATAAATGCACTGAATCTGACCGACTCTTTTTACTGAATTTTAAGAATAGTCAGAAGCTATTGAAGATTTTTTGTTTTAATTTTTTACCCTAGTTGACAACAGATCAATGGCGTTATTATAAAAATAAATTTAAACATAAAGCAAAATTAAGTTTTGGAAGCCAACATTCTTAACTTCCATTTTTTCGTTTTTAGGGTTTTATTGGTTTGTTTTGTAGCCAAAAACCTAGATAAAATATCTTGATAGGGGTTGGAACCCAGGACCCCCCCCCCAATCCCCCATCTATCAGGTAATTCAGAGGTAGAGCACCATATCAGAGATTGGTTATAAATTATTCACAATTTAATTTGCAATTCTTCTTGAATTACCAAATTGTTATTACATGTTCATTTCCATGTTAGTGTATATGGCTATGACATAATGATATATTCACAAAAATAGCTAGGCCCCAGGTTCAAGTGCCCCCTTATGAACTCCTAATAAAAGTTGGAAAACGGCTAGCATATATGGACGTTTCTTTTTAACTATTTGTATATTTCATTCCAGAATAATGTAGCAATTTAATGATACTCTAGTGTTGTTTGACTTAAGGAAAATAAATTTGTTAATGAAATGATAACTTGTATTATGATGTATATGTTAGTATTTATTTAATAAAATTACAAGCTAGTCCGATTAATAAATAATATAGAGTTTATTTAGAAGATCGAGTCAGAAGAAATTTGTGTATATATCGATTTATTAATGAAAAAACATATGAAAAAATCGATATGTGACGTTATAACTGAGAAGGTTAAAAAAGTGTTTCCTTGGTTAGCATGCTGTCATTCACGTTTAATTAATTTACCTAATTGATTAAGGAAATAAATCTGTGTATTATTTTAACGTGTAATTTATACATGAATTTGAGTCAGTGCTAGTTCTTATAAAATTTGTTTTGAAGTTAAGTGCTAAAGTGTCTAGTTCAGTGTTTTGTGGGTCTTCAGTGCATGGTGGTTGGGTGGTTTTATATTGCAAGTCGTTACTATTTATGCTTGTAAAAGACGTGTAGTTTTATTATTTTTAGTTAGTTTTATGGTTAGCTGATTCCTATTAAAGTATTGTACTATCGACATTGTTTATTTTAAGTATTTACTTTAAACTGATGAAAATAATGTAATTTTGTCTTGTAGTAAATTTGTTTTGTTTTTTTACAAGTATTTACTAGAATTATGTATGATGATTAAATATAGGATAAACTTATTTACGGTGTTTTGTAGAATGTGAGTAAGAGATAGATTAAGGTCATCTTTACTTATTCTCTTTTGAAAATGTAATTCGCTCTAGCACTATTATTGTTTAAGTAATTAGACGATTTTTAATTTTTAAATTGATCCGACATTCAAGATAATATTTTCAATATTGATAAGGAATTTTCTTTTATCATTTGATTGTATTTATGTATTTAAAAAAAAATTAAAATACTTGTTTGAAAAGTGAATAATTTTTTTCTTAGAACTATAATATTAAAAAAATATTATTTTGAGTTTTCTACTCTCCTTTTAAGAATCCTTTGTTGTCATGATCAGCTGATCCGGACGCTGCGCATGCGTCATCAGGTTCATGGCGCAGCGTAGACATAACTTCGTTACAAACAAAACTAGTATTTAAATCGTCTTTAAACCAGTCGTTCATATTTTTTTTTAATTTAAAATGTTGGAATTCGAATTGATTCCCGAAAGAGCTCTAACGACAGGTCAATGGGAATTTACTTTAGGTGAGCGTTTTGTTTCTTAACTTATCTTACTATTTTTTTGGCATTGAAAGTGATGAAAATATAGGACATTAACTCCATTGTTTGTTTAGAATTTTTCCTATTTGCTAATTTTCTAAATAACTTGTGTTTGTTGATATTTAGCTTAAAGTCGGGTATTTAAGAATTGTTTTTATTAAAATTAATATGGGAGAGGATTGAATCAGCTGTACTGTTTGAATAGCACTTAATTCATTGCATTGTACAGTAGGTGTTGCCCTTAACAACATTAATAAAAAAAATAGTTTTATTTTTATTTCGATCTTTGAATTTTTTTTTAATAAATAAATACTAAGTTTAGCAATTTTGCTTCAGTTCAACAGTGTTATCCTTGTTTGATTTTTCCCCTAGTTTTTATATTTTTTGCTCTAATTATTCCGTTAGACTTCCCTATGAATGTAAACTGATGAATTTGATGAAATTTCATCATATATGTATTGTGCGATTCCATGAGATTTTTTTATATTAAAATTTTTTATTTTATCTGATCATAAAAATTTAATTTATAAATGTTTATAACTATAACCTTGTTGTAACCTCTGTAGGTATGCACTTCTCCCAAGCAGTGATGGTAATTCAGACACATTATGAAATTATCAAGGGTGTTCAAGTAATTTACTCCGATTCAGTAAGTTAAACGACTTTAATTAATTTAACTTTACATAGATGTAAGTTGGTTTATATGATGGTGTCTGGTCGCATTTTATTCCGGAAAAATAATTCAAATAGACCAATTAATTCCATAATTTTGATATGAATTCCATTAATTTCTCCATAATTGCTCAAATGATTTTCATAAGTCTGGTTAAATAATATAGATTTTCCTCTTCAAGTGATTCAAGGTGTACAAGGAATCATGTCTATAAAAATCATTCGGTCTCTATAATAAACTATTGTGAAGGCAGAACTGCTCTAACAACCATAATGAAAGGCCTGTCGATTGGCAAGGTTCTACAATTGGGAGGCATTTTCCAATTAACTAAATTTTAATATACATGACAAACTGAATAAACAGATATGCAAAGAGGTCTAATAATGCTTATTTCTTGAAAAAGTAGTGGTAGTAGTTGTAGGCTAAAGTAGTATGTGAGCCTGAACAGTGCGGGATGCTTGGTAGTGAGCTCACTGATTGTGAAACCTAAGCAGCAGTAGCCATTGACTGACCAGGTATCTATTTCCAGAGTGTGAAGTGCATATTAAGAACTTGAGCTTCAGAATGGATGGTCCATGGACTCAAACAAGAATAAGACTACATCTTTAAAAATATGTTTGAATAGCTAATTAATGATGGAAGTTTCTAATAACGGAGGGACAAAAATTTATTTATACAAGTTTAAATTTTTGAAGGGGTACTGTTAATGGAATAAACTACAACTATCAGTCAGAGTTACTCTAACAGCTATACTAACCATTAAAATAATAAATAGAGGCAACTAGCAATATTGAGTGTTTAAATTCAGTACTTCATCATTATCTCCCACACTAGAGAACAAGTTATGTTTTCCTTTTTACAACAGGAATAAAATACCAATAAGCAAAAGTTAATGTTGCAATCTAGCGATTTTTACAAATTTATAATATATATGATAAAAGGTAGGTTGTTATCAATCTGAGTGGTCAAAGGGAGCTTTAAAATATATAAAATAACAAAAAGTTTTATTCATTTCGCAACCATGGTGCTGCTGTGCACCTCTTAGATTGGCCCCGAGTTCTTTAATGAGGTTCATCCACCCAGCTCTTCCAGATTTACTTATCCAAGCGATTATTCTGAAGTTCATTCTTCTTAGCTTTGTAGTCCCTACATCTACCCTTTCAGCAAAAATGTCGCCAATCTTCCTACTTTTTCATATTTCTTGGTTTTCCTGTAAATACTATCTGTTATGAAGATCAACCAGTTCTGAACTGTCTTCGGGCAGGACAGGTGTTTAAAAGGTTATGTAAGGAGTATTGCTGAACCCAAAGGGATTGGCTCTGTGTGATGTTCTAAAAGACAAATCGTCTTTTGACTGCCTGTATTTTCTTCGATTGCGAACATGAAGATCATTCAATCAATTCAAAATTGTAAATATATTACACATCTCGAAATAATACTGGCTACATTTTAGTTAAATTTCTGAAAGGATGAAAACTGAAAATAGTCTAGCCTGCATTGTGAACTTTTTAATAACATCGCAGTCAAAAAGTTAAATTGTATCTAATTTCAAATTGTCTATGCATTTTTATTATAATAAACCATTGGACAATGATTGTGTAGAACTATTGAAAAAAATTGTACCCAAATGATGTATTTTGTAGGAAGGTTTTATTCATATTTATTTAGCCATGGATTAATTACACCACATCCAGGGTATCTAAAATATTATATAGAGATGGTTAGGTAAATCTTTTAATACAGTTTCACATGCATTAAGTTTATTCTTGCATTATTCTAGCAGTTGTTTCTAAGTTTCATCACAAGGACAACTTCTTTCCGCAGCAGTATATTTCCTCACTATTTTCTGAAAGTCTGTAACAATGGAATTTTTTTATTCATTTACGCACTTAATTACTGTTGGGGTAAATCCATATAACTATTTTTAAATAAAATATGTTTTTTTTTTTTAACCTTTGTTTATCTTTTTTTCATTTTTCACTGCATTGTAGGTTTCATAACTTTTCCTGAAATCATAGCTAGAAATAGAAATTGTTGGGACAACTATTTTAAAACATCATTATATCGTAATATTTAAGAGAATAATTAATTTAAACAGCCAAAGATAATATTTTATCTTTTATCTAGAAGAGCGGGAATCGAACCCGACACCTCAGTATCTAGAATGTGGCTTACTATATTTTCTCTTTGACTGTTAATTATTAATATTAGTGGGAATTATACCAAATTAAAAATTGCAAATATTAAGGAGAATAGTTAATGAGTCTAGTATTTTCAAACTCGTAACTTGAAAATTATTTTTCTAAGAGAAAATTAAATTCAATATCTCATCTTGCATCTTATTTCTTATTTCTTAAATGTTCTAAAATATCAAGCTTCACTACCAAGTTAAAAGTAACAATTTCATGTTACTTATTTTTTACTAAAAGTAATTATGTATTGTTTGGCAGCTGTTACATTAGATTGTTTTCTTGCTTTACGTTTTCCGGATTGTATATTAATGGTTCATAATGACATCACTATTAATTAATCTTATTTATAGCTTTTTTTATGGCTTTAACATTTTTAACTAGATCCTGAAGATGAGTTATTACAATATTAACATTAAATTTAACCCTGCTAGCTGTGGTAATAATAGAAAAAAAATAGTTAATTCCTTTGTCTTTTAACATTAAAAAGTATTTCTATGATTTTTAAAAATAATTAGCAAGTAGAATAGCATATAAACACAACTTGAGAGTACTGTTTATCAATAATAAATGAAGTCCAATATCTTTCACAATTAATGAAAATTAGTTGACTGAGTAGTTACTCTTTATTTACTCAAATTTACATACCTACCTTCTTTTTATCGTGCTTTGTCCTTTTGATGTGATTTTCATATCACTTGAATGTTCACATGGTGATTGACATCTTGAACAACATATTTTTAAAAATTTGTATTATTGACATCTTAAACAACATATTTTTAAAAATTTGTATTATAATACAAGTATTATTAATCTATTAAAAAAAACCTAGTAAAATTTACATGTTACAATAATATTATCTTTTTGTTGTAAGCATATTAACAACTATTACATCTTCTGAGGGCTTGTTTTGAGGTAGCAGATTTAAATTTAAGAATATTATATACATGTGAAAAAGGGATAATTTTGCATAGGAAGTATTGTGGTCTGGTGGAAGATTATAATAGGCTATATGATTCCGAATATTGATGCAAAATATGTGATTGTGAAGATAAACAGGAAGGAAGAAGTGATTAAGTGTTTCAATTCTTTGTGATGTCTGTAGAGACCACCACAAACAACACAGCAGTACTCAAAATCGGGAAAGATCAGAGTGGAAACAAGAAGTTAGTATGTGAGTTTGTTAACAGAAGGAGATGGCTGAAAGAGAGTGGTTGAATGTTAATGTTTTATTAGTGACATCAGGCTATTTGAGATACATGTTCTTTCCAGGTTAAGGATGGTTTTAGGATCAGACTAAGGGTTTTAACTAATAAAAAGTGGCTGGATAGGCAGGGGGTCAAAATATAAAGTATCTAGGTCAAGGGTTATGAGCCGATGGAAGATTTGGACTTTATGCTTTTACCATCTCTGACCCATGAACTAATTTGGTCTAGACCCTGTAACGATTTTAAGGTATATTAGCATATAGTCAGCATAAGCGTGGAAAAAAAAAGTGTTGGACTTGTGTTTTAACTTCGCTTACATGCCTGCTATCTAATGTACAACACAGGGTAAGGGAAATGGAAGATACCTAGACACCAATTTAAGCTTAAATTTTTATAAGCATGCTATATATATATAGGTGTTTATATTAGAAGTTCAGTTGAGAATAAAAAAAAAGTAAATTTATAAAAAATTTACCTATCAAGTTTTGAATTCATTCGGCAGATGAACTGAATGGTCAAGTAGTTAACGATGCAGAGAACTGTCGCTAATATTAGCCCAATCAAAATTATCTCGCTTGGTGCGCTCCCAGTGTCCCTTTTGAATCTCTCTTCGTGTTCTGCTTTTGACAGTAACATCATCAGCATAATATTTTGATGATTTTTTGTTTTTAAACATTTCTTTGTATAGTAATGATAACAATTTCTGTTTTTGCTAATTATGTAAATAACTTATTCAAGAGATAAAGTAATTCTTTTCTACATCAGTTTTGCATTACAAATTAGCTACATAGGTAATTAGCTATGTGTTTTGCTAAATATTTTGTTGCCACAGTGCCAAAGTTAGAGAAATTTTGTCAATTTGCATATTAGCATTGCTTGGATGCGACCTTCCAATTTATCATATTTTTAAATCATTAAGTATTGAGTTTAACCAATTTTCGAGCTGATTTGAATCTTTGAATGCTATTTCCTTAAATGTAATTAGTTGACAAGGACATAGTGCCAGTATCATATTTTTATTTAGTTTACAGGGATTTAAATAGTTTGGTTCCCATCTGGAAGAGCTACGTTTTATTTCAAACGCAACGTCACACTTATGTTTATCAACGAAAAAATCACTATCAACAGCAAATACAATAAGTCTGTTTGATTAATTACACTAAGCTGCCATAGCAAACATCACACTAATAGAAACAAGTATATCTTGTGATGCTATTGGCTGAAGTTACAAGGCAAGGTATTGTATTAAGCCAGTCCTCGAACAAGGTAGAATATCTTTAATAGGTTATAGGATGTTCAATTTGTGGAGGATATATGGATGATGGAGTACAGGGTCACCAACTCCATTGGTAAAGTTATGTGATCTATTCTAGTAAATGAGGAGACATTGTATACTAATTAACTAGTATAGAATGAAACCTATTCTATAAACTTAAGGTGCAATATTGAAATTCGGGTAACAAAAACTTCAGTTACAGCAGTACTTGTAGTTGATCACTAAGTGAAATCAAGAATTAAAAAAGCTAAATGGGGCAAATGAGCAGAGAGAAAAAGAAGTAGGCAAAACCACACAAATCTTGATTCATATATGCTAGAGAAACTTAGCTTGTTGCCCGAGTTGTCACAGTATTTATGCAATAAGATTATCTGAACACTACTACCCACTATCACAGCATCACAAGCCCTTGTGGGTGGCCAAGACACATGCTAAGGTGATGAGCATCCATTAAAAACCTATTGAGGTAATAAAGTTGTATCGGAGACATGATCAGAACCAGAGGAAGCATTGGCAGAGGAAAACTTGAATGAAATCTGGAGGGCAAGAAGCTGGCAGGGGTTGATAGAGGCTGGACAAATTGAAGATATTCTGTGTGAGAAAAAGCAGTAACAGGTATTTGGCGATTGTGTGGGACCCATGTCAATCGAGAGTCTTCACTCCACCAGAGTACAGGGGAATTGAAACCTGAAAACTTATTATTTCCTCCCTTATCTTTCCACTGCTGCGTTTTTTATGGCGCCCCCTTTCGTCATCTTAATGAAAAACTATTAAGTATTATGAACTGTTCCCTTCAATTTTTTTTTTCTTAATCTAGTCATTTTTTTAATTAATATCCGTTGCTTATGAAGGCCCATTATCATAGTTTGCGCAATATGATCAAGTACTCTTGATGACGTATTTAGGAAGGGGATGTGTGGAATGATTCATTGCCATGGATACTGTTATTATCCTGCTATTATCTTGTCATTCAAGCATGTTTGATATAAGACAGGTATAAAATGATTCTATTTAGAACGATTGTAACAGCCTGACAAAAGAGAGATAACAGTCACAAATTCCCTTATCAATCAGAATGGCCTCCTGTATACGTTAATACATTCATAGGACCTTTCCGTTCCAAAACGTATTACCGTACCATTAAAACCCTACCATACGTATATAATGTTCGTAAATTAACCATTCCCTCCAGCAATATATCACACTAAACGGTTATCCAAGAAATTTCCATAAAAAATTTCATCTCAATGAAATATATGAACGATAAAGAATGAATTTGCTATCGATTGCCAATGAAACTAGCAAGCAACGTGGTTACTCCGTGGAACGCCAGGAATATCATCTAGCTCTTCCAGATAATGTTGCTAGCACTGATCTGATTTATGGGAACTAAGCCTAATTTGCTGGTTCTCTCCAGCCTCAATTCTCTTGATTCGGATTATGTTAATTGGTGGGTCCAACTGACCTGAAAGAAAGTACAGAACCCCGTTCCCTGGAAGTGGCTTTATAATCTTTTTTCGAAAGCTAATTATAACTTCTCTCAGTGCCTCTTCTCGCAGTCGTGACAGCTCTTCTTCCAGTTCTCGATCGGTAGGGGCACATTCAACCACGTACATCTGGGATTTGTCCTTTGTCGGTAAACTAGCCATGCATTAAACCTAATTAAATAACTGATTCATATTCTGAACGGGCACTACCGTCTTTTGTCTGGCAATTCTACTTAACGGGGAATCAGATCTGTGTAACTTTCGAATAGTTTGCAGTATTTTTCTAATCTTGCTTAGTCTCCTGATAAAGATTCTTTTGAAAGCGATTTTAGAATTTCAAACTGATCCCATTGTTGAGCATCTTTAGCAAGGAAAACTCACGCGAAAGAATGTTGTTTATTTATCACTTAGCTGTAGTATTTGACACATACACCAATTCTAGCCTATAGCAAAAAAAAAAAGGAATTAACATGTGTTTACTGTCTTGAGTTGACGTAATTTTTTTGAGAATCACTTAAATATAGGGTGTCCCAGAATTAACGCAAGATTTGATTTAAATAGAAAACACAGTTTTTAGTATTTTTGTTGTTATTTTTTTATTGAATTATACTATTTATACTAAATAGGATAGGGTTATTTATGGAATAACACATCGGGCAAATGGGCTCCACGACTTTGCTCTGGCACATACGCACTCCTTTGTCGAAATTTTCCATGACCATTTGGCATAAATGTGGTTGAATTTCCCCTGTTAATGTACGGGTGGATGTGGGCTTGTTGACATACACCTTTGACTTCAAATAACCCCATAAATAGAAATCTAAAGGTGTTAAATTACACGATCTAGGGGTCCAATTCTGATCACCGAAACGAGAGAGTACACGACCTGGAAATGTCTTATGCAGTATTTGAATTGTTTCATGGGTTGTATGGCATGTGGCACCATCTTCTTGAAACCACATATTGGCCACATCAATATCATCCAATTTCGGCACAAAGAACTGTGTTATCGTGTCGTGATATCGAGCACCAGTAGCAGTCGCTGCTTGACCAGCCTCATTTGACACTCACGCACTGCTTCGATATTGACATTTGAATGGCTTGTTTTTGAACGACCGGTGTGTTTAGTGTCTCCAACTGATCCAGTCTCCCTAAATTTTTCAATTAATCGTTTCACAGTTGATGAAGTCAAAACACTATTCCGACCATATTTTGTATGAAATTTTCGAACTGCGGCCGCCAAACTTTCATTATTTTTGAGATAATGTTCAACAATAAAGACACGTTGTTCTATCGTGTAACGCTCTATTTTTACTAACCCTAAACTGTCAGCTGTCAAATTGTTTTTTTTTTAGGGTTGCCAGCACTTAACTGCACAAATTCATGATTTGTTCTTCATGCGATAGGATCATTAAGAGCGGGTAATCAAATCGAGAATGACCCAGATCTGATTGTCCGAGTTGAAAGTGAAAGAAACGGTCCTTTGACTTGGGATTTAAACCCAGTACCTTCATAGCGCGGAAAAAATTATTGGACATTACCGCATTTGGGTGAATCACTCATAAATAAATAATACATTTTACGCGATTATTAATTAATCTAAATACTTAATCTAGTGATTTTATTAATTAATATCCGTTGCTTATGAAGGCCCATTATAATAGTTTGCGCAATATTATGATCTCAGCATGGTGACCAATTCAAATCTTGCGTTAATTCTGGGACGCCCTGTAGAATTGTAGGATGGGGTCAGCGATAATGGCTGCGGTAGTGTCAATGTGTGAAACATTTATTCGATTCTATTTTCGGAACTGAATACAAATTGGTTTATTTCGGATACTCCTAGGTAGCCTTTCTGTACTGGCTTTTTACTTCGGATACTTGTGTTCGATTCCTACCTACCGCCACGATATAAAATGTGCCCTCCCTACTGAAACAAGGAATTACCAATCCAGCACACTAGCATGGGACTGCATTTTTTAATTAGTTTTTATCACTTGTAGATGCCAATATATCCGGAAGAAATATTGAAATCTTATTTGACAATCGAACTGCTAGTATTAGATTATTGTCATTTTTTGTTTTTCTGCTCAGTTTAGGACGGGGGTCTGTTAATACCGCCGTAATCGAAGTAGGCAGTCCCAATCGAGTGTATATGTGAGAAATGATTGCTGTTTATGCGCATTGTCTATTCAATTTCCCAATGACTTGTACTATTGTAATTGACAATGCTAATTGCACACTCACGTGTAAGAGAAGTCATATTTCTAAAAATTGTAATATTCATGGCCTTCCGTAGTTTTTTTTCTCATTATTCTGTTCAGTAACCATACCAGTACGTAGTCATGTCAATGGAGTAATAAATTGGTCTTACTCTTGAGGCCATGCCCCTTTCAAGTTTTGAGTTTCGTTAATTGTTTCAAAACCAAAAACCCACCCGATTTTAGCTGTCTGTTATTGTGATGGCGAGTCCTCATTTAGACCTAAAGATATGAAATTTTACACGAAAGTTACAAATGATGACTTGATCACAGAAAAATACTACGTATTCCATAAAAAATGATTTAGAGACATTTTATTACTTGTTACTATTTATCTGGTATATATACATGCGATATCTAGATAGGATCATTAAGGGTGGGTAATCAAATCGAGAATGACCCAGTTCTGATTGTCCGAATTGAAAGTGAAAGAAACGGTCCTTTGACTTGGGATTTAAACCCAGTACCTTCATAGCGCGGAAAAATTTATTGGACATTACTGCATTTGGGTGAATCACTCATAAATAAATAATCCATTTTACGCGATTATTAATTAATCTAAATACTTAATCTAGTCATTTTTTTAATTAATATCCGTTGCTTATGAAGGCCCATTATCATAGTTTGCGCAATATGATCAAGTACTCTTGATGACGTATTTAGGAAGGGGATGTGTGGTATGATTCATTGCCATGGATACTATTATTATCCTGCTATTATCTTGTTATTCAAGCAGGTTTGATATAAGACAGGAAGGCAGGTATAAAATGATTCTATTTAGAATGATTGTAACAGCCTGACAAAACAGAGATAACAGTCACAAATTCTCTGCAACCAAATATTGTTATACTTAGGCATATACGATCTTATGTGTAATTTTGGAATATTAAAAAAAAACCCAGCTAATGACAACAATTACAATCCGCCTTATTGGGAAATAAGTAATTGTGATAAATGTTCTCATTAATACCATATTTACAATTTTCATTCACTCGCTCATTTATACAATATTTCCAAACAACCGACCTCTTAAATCCACATGGACAACCATGTGACCACAACGTCTCCCTCGCAATCGAAAGAGGAAGCAGAGTCTTGGGAAGTCTCCTACGCTCCTGGGTCAGCTGCGTCACTGGATACGAACCAGTGGAGGCTGACCAAGAGCGTGGGAGCCACAGATGCTCGGTACACGATTGGAGAAATAGTATAACTAAATTATAATATACCATTATATACAATTCATATTGAAAAAAAAAATATATATATATATATAGCTTATAGACTTGAAAAAATACCCACGATAAGATCATTTGCTCTTGACCAGAACGGAGAAAAAATGTCTACTCATTTCACTTATAAAATAACTTATAAGTGGACGCCAATATAATCATTTCTCTATGAAACATTCTTTGGTATACTGGAGGGAGTCAGCTACCAGTCTTAGAAACTTATTTTGAGTTATCTGGAATTTTGCATTGTTTGTGCTATTGGTTAAACTGGACCCAGCCCTGGTAAATGCCAGAAACGAAAGAACAACAACAGATTATTTGCAATAACTAAAGGAAGTTTAGTCAATTCAAAGTGGAAAAAGTAATCTTATTATAGCTTCCTATAATAATATTATTTATAACATATTATTTGACGTACGTGATAAATCTTAGCTTCTTGACTAAAATAAATTCCAAGTATCTAATAGTAGGAGACCAATGAAAAAGTGAATTTTTTACCATCATATTTTTATTTATAGTTGGCATTCGCTCAGAGAACAAAATCGCTTCGTATTTATGAATTTGTGGGTTTAATTTCTACTTCATTAAATATCGGTTTATTATAAAACCATTGGCGTGTATGATATGAGTAAAATTGATCCTTGTGGTACACTTGTGGCCATATTTTAATAAATAATCCCAAAATAGTCCATCGAAGTCGATTATAGGATCATTGTTTAATTTTTACTGAGCTAGGATTTTCATAATCATTGTCGTGAAATTAACTGGTAAAAATATCTTATATGTAGATACCATGGCGCACCTGCAATTCGTCGACAACGTAGAAGAACCAGCACCGGAAAATTAATGTGGCGTTGGAAAAAATAAATCACATTTTTATTACCTAAGATTTGTTAACAATGGTCGGTTGAATTAAAATTCATAACATATAACATACGCACAGGAATAGATTTACAATAACTCTCAACGTCACCAAACGTTATTTAATTGAGAAATTATCTCCAATCGCATTGTAATTAAATTATAATTTGCTCCACACTGCAGTCTAAAAAGCCCCTGTCCTCTCGTCAATTTTTAATGTAGATTTGACTTTGGGAATACTTAATTATTAAATTGGTGTACGAAGAAATTTATGAAGTAATATGTATAAATTGATCATTTCAACAAACTATATAGTCCACGAAAAAAATATATTTGTTGTTTTGATGGATTAACTACTATTTTTTGTTATTACTAATGTAAGAAAACTAATTTTAATTTGTGATTATACGCCACAAAATCCTACCAACACACATTACATATTATTGACGAGGGCATTAAGATTTCTTATTTAACACCTTACTTGGTATGATACTAAAGTATTTTAATTTTAAGTATTCAATTAATGACCCTGTACTAGTTTTTATGTGGTCACTTTTAGCTTCATCAGGGCATGAAATGGAACTATGTACCACACAGTATACGTTTCCGACCTAACAAAGCTTTTATTCTAGCTTTTATTTCACTAGCTTTTATTTATTTTATTATCATCTTCATGTTGAGGTCGGAAACTTTTCAGACCACCTGTTTATCTCTACAATAAAATACGTGTTGTGTTAAGTTGCGAACATGATTTTAATGTTCTCATTAAATAATTAATTAATCAATAATTATCCATGCTTCAATCTGCTTTACGGTGATGGCTGTATTTTTTTTTATGCTTTCCTTGTATCAAATGTGACCGCCGTGTAAACTTTAGCATCTCTGGCTAGAATAGGCAATCCTGGAAGATCAGTACAGACATACAGATTCTGGTTTTGAAAAAAACAAACAGACTAAACCACAAAAATGGAATGTATTGCGCATGTTGTCGAATGGCTGAACCCTAACTACGCATATGATTTCGACAGGATATCTTATCTCCTGTGATATGTTTCGTGCATTCTTCTCCAGAAAATCATACCATTATACAATTATAAGCGAACAGAAGGAAATACGAAATTATTTTTAAAAGAAACAGACAAACAAACAATTGCATTAAAAGCAAGGATGATAAAATGGGTTAGGCGATGATGATTTGAGAACGACTAGTTATCATAATGCGGATGTTTTCGTTTTATTTATTTTCTCATGGCACGTGCGGCCATCTGTTTCATTGTTATTTATAAAAGAAACATTATTACGCTTTCGGTGATATATACAAAGCGCATTCCTCATTGCACTCATCTATGATAAATACGAAAATTTACTATTTTTTAAGTCAATTGTTTTCACTAGTGTCAATTGGTAAAAATGTAAAAAAAAAAAATAAATAAATAGAAAAATAACAATTAAATCAAGGAGGATAAAATAAGTTAGGTATGATGATTAGTGAACGACTGGTTATCATAATGCAGATGTTTTCGTTTTATTTATGTTCTCATGACACGTCCCATTTGTTTTATTGTTATTTAATATAATTACCCTTTCGGTGAAAAATACATAGGGCATTCCTCACATAGCGCACTCATCCATGAGAGATACGAAATTTTATTATTTTTATTAAATGTTGTCCTTCCCTGTACAAAACCCGTATCCATACTACTTTTCCTCCTAACGAAGTCGAGGATTGACTTCATTTTGATGGAATTGAGTTCCTCCAATGGGATTCTATGGCAGCTTAAGGTACACAATTTAAGTTAGCTAAGCGCTGCACCTTCTTCTTGACATGTCTTCAGTGTCCGGTCAAAATACCTGTTGTGAAGTTAATGTATTCGCTTGCCAGTTTTTGAAGAAGGCAACTTCACCAAAAACCGCTATCAAGACGCTTACTCTGCTGGATTTTTCTGCGCGTCCTCACAGTGGCTACGGACTTATTCTGTGTATGGAAGTACAAGTAAATCTATTCTGCTTAAGGTGAGTGCTCTGTTCAAGTCAAGCTAGAGACTTCAATTTTACAAGGTGGCTACCCTTTCACATTGGGTAGTTATAAAAAATATAGCTGTCTCAGTTAAACAAGATTTAAGTGTAAAAATTAATTAATTCATTTTTTGCCAATTCAAACAATATTTTATTAATAAAAACCCGTGGTTTTACTCATTTTAGTCCATGTGACCTTGGACCTGGAATACATGTCCTGTTTAAAAGACAGATGGGACTGGGTTCTCGCTATCTTGCTCACTCGGATCCATAAGATACCCCCCACCCTATAGTAAACCCCCCAAAAATGTTAACAAATCTCTTTTCAAGCACTGTAAAATAATAATAAAAGTTAAAATAAATTAAAAAATCGTTGTAGAGCCGATAGCACGAAAATGTTCGCATATATTTGGACATCAATAACCCAACCCTTGTAGGTTGCCTTGTCCTTTCCTTAATTTTCAGTGGAGCATTAAATCAACAATTACAGTTAAAACATAATTACAGACAGTCATTAATATTATTAGCATCGTGTTCGCAACTTAAAGTCAAACCGTGATTTTTTCAGTCATTATATTTTGAGTTATGTCGAGTTGGGTCCTCCTGTTTAATAATATGTAATATAAGTTGGATCTTTAACGGGATTTAATTAGAACAAGCCATTAAAACTTGCACGCGCAATCCCTGTTTCAGTTAAAGGGACGATAGTTCGCCTCGAAGTTTTAGTAAATGCACATATAAAAGTGTCGTTAATTAAAAATTTAGCGATTGAATAGCGTGTATCAAATTAAATCGACTACCTTATCAATAATATGCAATACGTGTTGTGTCTTTATTTGTTTATGATTAATTATGTAAATTCGTATTCATGAAACCTTTAATTGCGCGATACATCACACATGACGCGTATTTCTGCTTCTGTCTGGAATCAAACAGGCAAAAATTAACTCAACGAAATACAAGGAAATACAATTAAGTGAACATCGATAAATTTTCACCTTAGCGTCTCTTGGCCTAGTGCCGAAAACAAATGGTTCCATATAAATTAAATCGTCCGATCGTTATCGTGTCACATCGGACGCATAGCTGTCGAGCAACAGATGGCTCCCTACGAATATCTTATCAACGAAAATAATGTAATGGCCTTGAGGCTTGCTGCCAGTAAATGTCACATTCAACCCTCGCAGCTCCTTTCTTGACGCATTCGCCGCCAATTTCACGTTACCTGAAACAAGGGATTGGTTGATACACCCCTCAAATAAAAAAAAAAAAACTGATTTTATAAGATTCTTAGGCCATAACTAGGGCATAGGGCACAGGTACTAATTATATCCCTCTCTTACTATTAAAATCTTTGAATAAAATAAAAGTTTCTTCCTCGCTCATTCCACTACTCTCTGGAACTCTCTCCCGCCTAATACCATTAATGTTTCATCATTACGAACCTTCAAAACCCTTCTATTTCAACACCTTACCAATCACACACACACACGCTCGCTAGCTTGTGAACGATTTATTCATTTTATTATATTTTCATACTTTTATTTTTCGAATTTCTATTTTTACTACCTTGTTTGCTATCTATGTCCAGATGTTTGGGTGGCTTCCTTGGTTTTTACAATTGTAAAATTAGCTTTTATGTTACTTTTTTTGTGTTAGTTTAAAGGTTTTCATTTAATGTTGTATTCTACTGACTTCGTATTTTTTTATTGACTGGATGCAGCTAAGCAATATTTTATTTTACTTTGTCATTTGTCTGTATGATGTAATAGTTTTTTTTGTTTGTCAGAAGTGAATTTGACGTTTGTACGTCATTGTTATTCATGGGGGTACTCCCCTGAATAGTTTTTTTTTCTATTTTATTCCAAGAATAACGAACAAAAAATCATGTCGATATGGCTAGCTAAGTAATACACGATGATTTATTCGGTTACGCAAATACCTCCTGATACATCCTAACTAATTAAATATTGGAAAAAAAAAATGGAAGCAGTTATATTCATTAAACGTAGGCCCAAAATTTCGATAAATGCTCAAGCTTTTCCTCTCACATAAATTATATTAGCGCAAAATGCAAGGCTGTCAACTCATTATTGTTTCCATCCCATTGCAAAACATCAAAACTGCCCATAAAATATGAAGTAATAATTTATAAAATGCTTGTCAGACCTCTATTAACTTTGCATCACTATCAGTTACTATCAACTGACTCGCAAGAGCTGCAGAGAACAACAAATTCACGTAGGCGTACTATCTTCTCCCGACCACATGATACCCCTGACATTGACTTTATTTATAACATAATAAAAAAGGGACTACAAAGGTTGGTTGACAATTGAGAGTGTAGCAACAATAATTTAGCCAAAAGATTCCACACGATCAATAAGGAAAAGATATTAATAAGGACTACTAGAAATCAGATATTAGGTTGTTTTTTTTTTGCCTGCTTTCCTACGTATAAATACTGTGTAAGTTATGTAAATTTGTAATAAATAAGTGGATATTTAGATTTTATTTTTATGTATTAATTTTTAGTTTTAGTATAGAGGTGCTCAGGGGTGTGACAAATACATGTATTGACATGTAACAAAAGAAAATGAAGAAGTTTAATAACTAAAAAATATTTATGTTTTTGCACCTTTTCCAGCTTATTAAACAAAAAAAAATACGGCTTATATAAACCAAAAAAATTCGGTATATGTACACCACCTTCCCCCATAAAATAAATAAATAACAACCCTAGCTACGTCACGATTTGAAATTAATTGCTGCAATAAACTTGGACAGTTTTTCGACATTAGCGTTACCGTCCGTGACTGTCTTGGAATTCGATTTTATTACGTCGACTGTCCTTGGCTACCTAACAGAAACATTACGAAACAAAAACAAAAACAAGATTGCTTGTTACGTGATAGGAGGACGTTGAAATTAAATTAACTCGTAACTCAACATTGGAATAACTAGTTGACCTATGGATCAGTTGACTCGACAGATATATATGAGCTATTTAAATGATTGTTTCGTTAGTTTTTACCTACCAATTTTTTTTTTTTTTTGATCGAGAATAAATTAAATTGTATTTTTTTCAAATGCATATTATCGAAATATAGGGCTGAAACATTAAAGAAACAGTATACTGAACGTAAAAAACTCGCATCCGCCTGTTTCTTAAAAACTTTTTAAGTGATTATGAAAAAATCGCCTTTAAAGCAGATAAAAAAAAAAATTAAATAAGCTATTGAAATTAGTGACAAGGAGATTACAAACCAGATTTGGATTGCTTGGTATCAAAACTTTTGCCAACTTTAATGTGTCCTCAACCATGGAGAAGTAAAAGAACCGAACTTTAAATTTTAAAGAGCTTCTGACTGGAGACAATTTTAAAAGTTAGCAAAATGAGCTTGACTTTCTACAAGTCAATTTTTTTCCATAATTACCAGTATTGTATTTTAAACAACAGCTGATTAGCATATTTCACTGTGTCATAGAATATGCCTTTTAAATATCAAATATAATGAACAATGTTTACGACTGATATCAAAGAACATACATAACAATAATAATACCTTTATTATTCTGAGACTATGACCTTAAGAACTAAAATTTATTTAACACAAAGTGGGTTCTTTCAGAGTTAGTTCCTGCTAAAATTTACAATGTATGAATGCGATGAATGGAGGGGAGAAGAGAGCTCCAAAAGGATATTGTGATGCGTCAAAGGAATGTGTAATATTGTAGTTTTATGGGGGTAAGGATAAGGACATAAGTTGGAATATCAGCAGTGGGTTTGGTGTAAATAAACATCTGTTTTGGTGTTAAATATGGAGAAGAGGGGTGAAGGTTGTTGTGTAAGGAGGGTAAGCTAGGAAATATTTGCGACGGTGGTATGGAGCAGACCACCCTTATCCACTGAGAATAAAAACGGGTCATTCTAAAATCCCCTGGGCCAATCCTGTGCAAATCTAATACATGTAGTGACCTGTTAAAATACATTTAGTCTTCGGAATGTTTAGGTTTAAGTGGTTTTGGACAGTCTATTCAGTGAGTGAGTTCCATCATATCAATGTCGCGTTATGAAAGGAATGATAAATTTGGATATCATCGGCATACAAATGATACAGGTTTTTGAGACCGAGCAGTAAGAGGGAAAAGATTAGCAGATTACCTGATATACTCAAAGATAGCTTGGGACATGTTAGGAGTCATTACAAACTGAGTAGAGTTAGAGGGGAAGGAATATTAAGGATCTTTTGGAAAGAAAGAGAGAGAGTGGAATTTAGTAAAAAACACTTTACATGCATGTTGAGCTTTTACCTTCAGACCTGGCAAAAATGTTAAGTAAACAAAATTTTGCAAGTTTTATTTGAAGTTGACAGTTTTCCTCTTAACGGTAATTTGTCATAGGCTCTAAAAGTAAATTGCCTCATTTTTGCCTGGTTCCAAGAAGAATAGAACTGAGATTTTACTTTTAATATTTTTTTTTACCTTGTTTATTTGCTCATTGTTTTGAATAAATTATTATAAAAAAAGGAAGATCATTTCGAGTTATAATCTTGTTTCAGAATCCCCTCAGTAAGGATTTGGAAATAAACCTTGCCCAGGATGGGATCAGACTTAAGTTTGACCCAATTTCCCAAAGGTTAAAGGTAATTAATTATATTATTGTTGTTAATAAACTTTAATTATTATACTCTAACACTGAATTACAGAGCATTACTTTTATATTGTCTATGATGCTTCATATCATCTTCTATCGTAATATCTTCTATTGTTCTTTTAATTGTTTAATTATTAGAGCCTTTTTTTTTTCTAAGTGGTAATTGTCCATTATGTTTACCTAAAATGAATTAATGATAGTTTTGATGATTTTAGAGGTGAGAGTCACTTATAATCTTTAACTTATTTGGGGTGACAAGCTTGCTACATGCGGTATTGATAAAAATAAATAACTAGTATTAATGAGTTTTACAACCTTTCAAAAACTTTTTCAAACTTGACATCTTCAACTAAAAGAAATTTCCATTTTTTTTGTAACTGATGCAAGAAGGGTTATGATATTCCAACATTTTATTAATAAAGTACTTATTATTTTGTCCAATGAATAAATATGAAAGAGCAGCCTGCAAGGATTAGCCTGCAGGGGAATGCACCTTAAGAAAAATATATCTGCACAGATATTCAAAGAAATAAAAGAGTGGCTTCAATCCCAACTCATCCCTGGAAACTCAGAGCAATGCTTAAAAAGGAGGTGAGCTCCTGACCCCCTCCAAATCAACTAACTTTGTGTTTATGATTCGGCTCATAAAGTGACAAGTTCTGGCCAATGAGCCTTTTACTCTCAAGAAAGTAAATCTGAACTCAATAGCGCAAGTCCTAAGGACTGCTTATAACAATTTATATTCATTGCATTGTACATATTTCAATACTTACGAGAAAGTAATTGAGGTTTGATATTTAGGAACAAAAGTTAATGTTATGGAATTTTGATCCAAATAAATGCTGTTGGAGCTTGACAAATATCTCAAAAGTGATATCTCTAGAGGTACTTAAATTTTTATTCATTAGACATCTCTCAAATTCTTACAGCGTCTGAATACTGGATGATCTACAAAAAGAAAGAACTCACCCTCCTTGAGAAAGGGGCTGAGAATGATCTTTAAGAGAACCTTTGATAGAGTCAGAGGTCAAAACAAGATATTGCAGCATTATTTAATATCCCATGTACAGTGTGTTTCATTCATAAAGGCTGGTCGACTTAGATGAGATAAAAATCTTGCTAGAATAGCTGAAAGTGAGATACTAAGCGCTGACGAAAATGAAGTAGTTGCTTGGTCCATTCTTGCCATTAGAAGTTGCTATGATTCTACATGGGCTGAAGTGCCAGAAAAAAAAAGAATAAATAACATTATTTATTACTTTCAGAAAGAAAATTCTTATTTAATTTGTTGTTAAATGTTTGATTAGGAATAGCAAGTCACTATTAAAGTTTTAATTCCACTTTTGTTTAACAACTTTTTCAGATAATAGAAATCTACAACTTAAAACTTGTCAAGTTGAAATATAGGTAAGAAGTCATTTTTGTGATGTTTAAAAATTATTTGAATAAATAAATAAATTAATTAAATGAATGAAACTTCTTTGAATAAGTTATTTTCTTAAATTTTTACAGTGGAATGGTTTTCAATTCTGTAGAAGTTTTTCCAACGATGGAGCAAGTTGAACATTCCTTTGGAGCGACTCTCCCTGGTCTATATAATGCTCAATTGGAGATGTATGTCATCTATTTCCGTGGAGTCTCCTTCTATTTTCCTGCTTCAAAATATCAGGTATACTAGCACTTATATATGCATATATTATAACGATCCTCTTTTTATACGTTTTACATGGCTATTGGTAAGGGAAAAATGCTATTCTAAAACGTTTATTATGAGTAATAGTTTATTTTACGAGTCTTAATTAAAATGATCTCAAGATTATTGGTTGTCGTGTATATTTATGGTTATTTAAGTATTTCATAACGACGTAAATGGCTATAGAAACTTGGCTATTATTTAAAACTTAAAACATATTTACCTAGTCATTATTGCAAATAAGGATATGCAGACTTGATTGTTGGTAGTTGGGCCTTTTCACACCTGGCTTTTTACTCCCAAGCTGGTTTTTCACTAACTCTTGCTTCTAACTGACTCCCAATCAACTCGGTTACCCTCCTCATGAGATCTAGTAATAACCAAACTCTTTTGCTTGTCTAGAACAAAGCATTCTACCTGCTCTCTCAAAACCCCCCACTTCCTACAAGTATACTTTGTTTACCTATGTCAATTCAACCCTTGCTATCTGTGGAGAGCCTAAAATATACTCCCTGCATTTTCTAACTATATTCATTTTAAAAATATCATATATTATGTTATTATTATATTATTACATATTATGTTGAGTTTAATGTTGATCTTCGTTTTCTTTAACCAACCCTCTTGGTTTAGGGTGCTGGATTCGGACCAAGTAGAAAATTTTTAATAATAATTACGAAATATAAACCTTATAAATTAAAATAAAAGTAAAATGATTTTGTAGTGCATCACATAATTAAGGGGTTGATTATAGAAGAAAGTTAGATTAAAGCTTACCAGATGGACACTGTTTAATTATTCTGATTAATGGTGGGATTTACAAAATGGATGGAAAAGTCTTAAGATGTGCAGGGTAAAATCGGATAAGGATAGTGGAGCCGTTGAATTGCTTAAAGCTTGGGATGTAGGTAGCAGTGCATAATCTAGGAAACAGGGTCCTTCTATGAAAGTGCCTGATCTAAAGCAAAACTGAGGTTTTTAACTGTGTTAAAGAGTCCTGGGCAGGACATAAATATAAGTTAAATAAAATTAGTAGCTTTGGTAGGGGAGGGGGTTTAAGGAGAGTTCAGTTATAATAATTATCACCTTGGACTTTTTTGCATTTATTGTCAGCTCAATAATATTATTATTAGGCTCAAAGGCCCTCTTCATTTCTAAGAGAAACTTCTTGAAGGGATGGTAACATATGTATCTCAGTATGCCTTGAAGAAACACCATTGTATTGAATAGCTGAGGAAAGTATGGAGGTAGGATGGTTTGCAGAGGAGTGGGTTGGAATTTTATTTTGAGGAAGTACCAGTAATAAAATGAAGTAGTTGGAAAGTTGGCTTTTTTTCCATAAATACATTAGCAGTACTTTCCTCATGGTTAAGGAATGACCCATAAGAGATTACAATGCAAAAAGAATTTCAATGATATAAACCAACTAGTTTAATTTATTTATTTTACAGACACCTGCTGGGCACAGACCAATTGGCTCGCCTGTAGCCGTTCTGGTTTCAATTCACCCTGGCAGCGGTGAGCCGAACGCGAAAACACCTCCTCTTCCGCTCAACTTCTGCCTTGGAGAGTTGTACCTTAATGGTCTCAACCTTCTTGAAGATCTCGGGCTCAGGCTGAACCTCTATACAGGTGGTGAGCATGCACTCCCTTCAGGGGAGGAGAAAGTGTTAGCATGTTGATATTGAGTCATCAGAGCTAATCCTTGCACGACAGTTGTTTTTATCAATACTAACTATACCATAATTTTGTTGTAAATTAAACTAACCAAAAAAAATATTACATTATTGTGTGCATTTATATTAATTTTGAATTATACACTAGGGACATTTTAAACTGCAAGTCCTATGGATTTAGAATAGATAGAGTGAATGTATTTGTTGGTGTATTTTCTTAGATTTAGAATTATCTTTCCGTTTGCTGCTCTGGATATACGCAGCATGCATAATTAGTTTTATTTAATTGTACCAACTGTTTGAGTCGCAGTCCCTCTTAGTTGTCATTTTTTTGGAGTAAGAAGACCCCTAAGATGACTAGTAAGTCATCTAACAGCAGAACTTTTAACCATTATTCAAGAACGGGACAACTTGTGCATTACAGGAATGAACATTGTATTTGGGATTGTCGACAAAAGTTGAGAAATTAATTAAAACTAGTTTTGCATTCAATTTTATGCCCAGTTGTGATGTGGAAGCAATTATTGTTCTCAACTGAAATTAATTTTTCAACAAAATAGAACATCTTGTTGAACGATTTAAGCCAATATCCCAACAAATACATCCTCTCAAAAGTTTAAGTAAGGTTTGTGAAATTTTTTATTTTAAGTGAGATGAAGATTAGGAGAAAAGAGATTTGCAGGTTGAGAATACAGTTAAACCTGACCTGACCGCTCGTGATTTCACTGATCACTATTTATTGTATGCAATTAGTTTGTAGCCAGCCTGCTTCGTGGATTTGTGGAGAGACTTTTTATTCGCTACAGCCAATAGGTAGTGGATTCTTTTTTCATTACTTTCCTGTTCAATGCAGCATAGGGCTTTTGGGTTCAGGTAATGGAGTTTTGTACACATCGATTGCTTTGGCCAGTTTGATTGGTTTTATTTCTCTGTATTAGTTCTCTCTAATTTTTCATAATTTTGAATGTATTGTAACATTCATTGGGAAAATTATCATTACAGCAATTATCATCAACTGGCTAGTATTATCTCTAGAATTCTATTTTCTTTTTTTTTATTCAGTTGTGATGAATTGAAATATGAAATCACAGTTTGATTCATAAACAAGGCTAGCACACTCATAGAGGAAGACGCATGAATAGGAAAACAAAGAAGGATTTCTTAAATACAAGATTAGGGTTTAAAAATCCAACTAAAAATTCTTTCCAAATATATGATTTAGAAAATTTCAACCTTAAATGATGCCAATTTTGAACATCCAACAAGTTTGAATTTAAGTGTCAAAATTTTTCACACTTTTTTCACAAATTTTTTCAAGTGTTTTTCAGGTTGAATAAAAAATCAGAGAATTTTCTAGTGGGTGAATTTTATCTTCAAAAAATAAGTCCTCAAGCATACAAATCTATCCAGACAATTTGTCAATTCATTTTTTTAGCTTCTTCCTACTTAAGGTTGTCACCAATTAATATAAAGATTAATACCTTATTACAGCAAGATCTCACCACTCACTAGGTTTTTGAGGAACTTAGAACTTAACCCCTCATGAACAGTGAGATTTTCCATTAATAAGATATTAAGCTTTACAGTATCAACACCTGCTTATTATTTTTCTTATTTTGCAACTATTATTCTATATTCTAAAGGGTTGGCTAAAAAGTCCGTTCGGTTTTTGTCGTCACGAAACTTCAAGCAGTCTAATATGTAACTAACTTCAGTCCGTCCCTTGCGAGTGCGCTCTCGTCAGATACTAGACACTTCAACGTAGTTTAACGCGGAATTCCGATGAGACTGATTGTATTTTGTGTGTTTAGGATCATCCTGAAAATGGAAAACCAAAACGAACATTATTGACACCTCATGGTTTTTTATTTTAAAAAAGGCAAGAAAGCGGTGGAAACTTGCAGGAAGATATGCGCTGTATACGGAGAGGATGCTGTTACAGAATGTGTGTGCCAGAAGTGGTTTTCAAGATTTCGATAGGGAAATTTTTCAGTTTTTACGCCGGCCAACTGAGATTAACAGCAACAAAGTGAAGGAATTAGTCGACACCAATCCTCGTTATACAACTAGGGAGATCGCAGTTATCCTCAAAATATCCAAATCGAGTGTTGAAAACCATCTTCATCAACTTGGCTATGTGAGCAGGCTCGATGTTTGGGTTCCCCATCAACTTAGTGAGGCTAACCTCACCCCAAAGGATTTCCATCTGCGATTCGTTGCGGAAACGTGAAGAAAATGATCCTTTTTTGAAGAGAATGATGACAGGGGACGAAAAGTAGATCATCTATAACAATGTGGAGCGCAAAGGCTCATGGTGGAAGCACGGCGAATTACCACAAACAACCCCCAAAGCAGAACTTCACCTAAAGAAGGTTATGCTCTCGATTTGGTGGGATTGGAGGGGTGTTGTCTTTTACAAACTTCTTCCCACGAACAAGACCATCAATTCGGATGTGTACTGTGACCAGCTGGACAGATTAAATGTAGCGATCCACCAGAAGCATCCAGAACTAGCCAACCGTAAGGGGATTGTCTTCCATCACGACAATGCCAGACCGCACACCTCTTTGCAGACGCGGCAGAAGTTACTGGAGCTTGGCTGGGAAGTTCTGCCGCACCCTCCATTTTTGCCCGACCTTGCACCTTCAGATTTCCACCTGTTTTGGTCTCTTCAAAATTCATTGAATTGACCTTCAACTCTGAAGAAGATGTAAAAATCCACTTGGAAAATTTTTACCAGTAAAGACAGGAAATTCTTTGAGCATGGAATTATGAGATGGCAGAAGATACTGGAACAAAGCGGCAATTATATCATTGATTGAATAAATCGTTTTGTGTTTAAAAGTTGTCTTATTTTCGCTTAAAAATCCGAACGGACTTTTTGGTCAACCTGATATATTTGCGGTTATCCTAATTCAAGAAAGGTTTTCTTCTCCTTTCTAAACAGGATTGGAATGCTGCAATTTATTTCATGGAATAATCCACATACCTTGGAATGAAATCTCTGTATTTCCAATAAGAACTGAACTTTTCTGTGATATATTAGCCCACATAATAGCAATCTAGTCATGTCTCGCAAGGATTATGGTCTAATAGTAAGTAATGGTCGCCTGAGCAGTTATGTCACCATAATTGTTACTTTGTGTTTTAATTTAGCAAAGGTTACTAGTTGAAGTCTTGTGTTTATTTAGCGAATAGTTGTGCTGTTAATCACAATACAACTCTCGTGTTTGTCAGTCAGTGTAGGTGCACTTTTTTCTAAATTAAAACTCAGCTTGAAAATTAGAGAACATCTTATAAATCAGTCATCTTCTTTGTTATAGTAAAAATATGTTTGGGTGGGTTTTGTGTAATTAAATTGTCTTATTATCATAAATTAGGTGTAGACTTCTAAAATATTAACAACTTGTATTCATAAAATATTTATGTCAACCAAACAGTAAAAACCACATTTTGTAATTGCATGAAACCTAAACAAAAATTATAAGTTAATGGTAAATACATTATAATAAAATGAATCTATGGCTGCATTCTTCAATGTAGAAGTTAGGGGATTTCAGTTCTAACAAAAGTGACATTTTCAGATGGGTTTTAGCGATTCTCAAAATAAGAACAGTAAAATTAATTCAAGCATAACAGCTTATTGAGTACTATTGGTTTATTTAAATCTATTATATTTTCATTCTTATCATCCTATATCTTTGTTTCGTATCAAATATTCTATAATTATAAATATAGAGTTCTCATTATAATTTTGAGTGAGTTCTTATTTGTTATGAAAATGTTAACTGACACATTGCCAAAAAAAAATATTTTTTTTCTTATTTGCTTTTTAATAAAAAAGGTGTCTTATACACTAATAAAAGTGGTAATAAAAATATATGAGTGCTGGGTAGGTTTATTTTGTAACTAGTAAAATGAGTTTATCACTTCTCATGGGTATCATCGGTATCTTTTCTCAAAGGCTTAAACCCATCCCACGTGGTTCTACTTTTGCCTGAAATACCTATACTATCCAATGATGACAGATTGTTGAATCGAGAGCTTTCTTTACAGCATGCTAAAAAATAATTAATTTTTGTTTATTACCGACAGCAATCTTTAATTATAAAATCTAACTATGGTTTGTTATTGTTCCCTAGGGACAGGCGGGCCTGTCGAAGGTCTCAAAGAAACTATCACCAGCGAAATCCATCTTGGAGAAACACCGCAGGAAGTTGCTACTAAATTAGGTTCTCCAGGTGGCATCTTCTACAAATCAGAAGACAAGATGAAAATTCATTCTGTGCGAAGAACCCCTAATCCAATTGGTCGCACAGACTATTTCTACAATTATTTCTCCCTGGGCATCGTAAGTAACTTCGAATATGATATTTTAGTGCAGTTAGTTTTTTCAGGCATGTACACATCCCTCTGCGAGGTTTTCAGATCAGAAGTTTGGTGAAAGTCCAAATTAAACTTTATTCAAAAACCTTTTATAAATTTGAGGTTGGTGATATGTGATACATTCATCCAGAAAAACATAACTGACAATCTTATTGGTATACAGATATATTTAATAAGTTTTGAGCAATATTATTTTTGGTGAATACTGATTGTACTAATCTCTACTTAAAACCACCCAGTTAAAAAACATTATTCTTAAATAAACTTACATCACTTCTGTTATGGATGCCTCATATGGTCTCATCCATTATTGTATGTAGTATAGTATAAAACTAGCTGACCACTAACACAAAAAAAAATTCCTTGGCTCATGAATTGGTTAGGCTGACCAAAAGTTGTCACCAATATTTGTTAGGTGTCGCTGGGATGCTAGTGCATTACCTCTCAATCTTAAGTTAAGTCTTCTCAACTGGATTCACTGCTTCTTTATTCAATTAGCTACTCATTTATCTTCAAGAGGCTGAGTCAATCCCAACCAGCAGGCGGAAGAAATCCTATGGGTACCCAGGAATCGAACCTGGGTCTCCTCAACTACAAGTCAGCATGCTACAGTCACTTACACAACTTAAGCTATATTAAAAAAAAATATTTATGATAATGTTGGTTTTTAGGATATTCTATTCGATGGAAAAACTCACAAAGCAAAGAAATTCATTCTTCACACCAATTATCCTGGCCATTACAACTTTAATATGTAAGTTGAAAACACAAACTAATGTTCTTATTTTTAGTTTAATTTGTTTAAGTGCATGAAAATCAAATTAAATTAACAATTATTGTTTTTCTGTTCAGTGTAGTAGCTCATTCACTTAAAAGCATCTATTTATTACCAGATGATGCATTATAATTGTTGACACTCAGGAAAAACAACGAATAACTTGCTATTCAGAAAAACACTTTAACTTCTATGAAGAAATGTTGTTACAGACAAACAAAACTAAAAACAATTTTAATCAAACCAAAACAAACATTTCTCTGTTCAGAGTCACTTGTTTTCTTTTCCACTACTCCATTACCTTCTCTCCTTGTTATCCCTTCAATCACCTGCCTTTTTCCCTCCATCATTTTAAACCTTGCAACATGATGCCTGTCATATAATCACAATAAAAAACCCAAAACCGTCTTTATAATAATATTAACAGCTGTTTGTTAAGGTTATAGCATACTAAGCTGATAATGTTGACGCTACCCTCCTACCAGCCAAAATCAGTGAAGGTCAACAATCAGTGGTGCATGTTGATGTTTATGGTTTTTATTAGCTTGTATCCCAACAATCTCAAAAATTTCCAGTCATTGTCGGTTCTTCTGTGTGCGTTATCTGTAATTTTCTCTAATATTCTATTTCAATTAAATTTACTACCCGATTCAGGTTCCACAATGTACTGAAGTTTTAAAATAGCTCTGTTTTGACACACATGTACTTAAAAATCTTAAAAAAAAAGAATTCTTCCGATTTTACAAATGTTTATATTTCAATGTTTTTAATTATAAGGTATAACTATTAGCCAATGGAAAGTGATAATGACAGGGCCAAGGTTTGAACACTGACCGATCAATAGCCTAGTGAATATCAAACCTCTTGATAATACTTGATGGAATCGACTCCACAACTAATGGTTATTTAATTAGCTTCACCAACCACAGCCCCCCCCCCTGTCATCGCAACCCCTAAGGACCCCTAATCGCCCTTTGAGTCGATGGAGGTAGACACATACGTCTCAATAATGCCCATGTACAAATTTTTTTTCCAACAACTTTTTTCAAATAACAAAATTCGCTCCAACTTTCTGTTAATCTTGATTTTTTTTATTTAAAAATTGAGCCCTCGGGTGTTGAAATTGGTTTGGCGAATTCGTCATTCTATTCGATCCCCTCTTCCCCATCGTAATTCAGTTTTATATACAGAAATTATTTTAACTCTAGATCCTGCTTATTGGTATCCCAAATTATACATAGCAGAAAAATATAAAATGGAAGAATGGAGGTAGGTGGGTTAGGTAGAGATATGAAGGAGGGGCTTTGAATCTATGATGATGGATTTGGATTTATTTGGGTTTAAGTTGATATTTTATTCTACTAAATGTTGATAATTCCGGTTACATATTTATCCATTACCTTACAATATTGTAGAATTTTTTAAAAACATATTCTTAATATTACAGATACCATAGATGCGAATATCTAATTAATTTACCTATCGATAGAGGAAATGAATTGTTAAAGGAATCACATGTTCAGGTAATTACCATTTGTAATACTTTTGATGTTTTAGTTTATTTTAGACTTATATACCAATTGATGCAAATTTAGGTAACTGCTTATACAAAATGGGACAAAATTGTTCAGCATCTGAATGCCAGCCCTAAACCTATAGTTCTTAATAGAGCATCTTCTATCAACACAAAGAACTGCTTCGGACCCACCCTTTGCTATGGCTACCGGGATTTCATATTTGAGGTGAGTAGCCAAGCCACCATTCTTCTAATCTTAAACTTAAATTTTGAAATAGATAAATTGCTTGTTAATAGGTAATAGCTGATCGCAAAAATTAAAAATATGACTATTGAAGTTAAAATATATTTCTCATGTTGTTTATTTAAGTCATGCTGGATTAAGTCTAAAATTTTGATTCTTATATCTATTTGTAATGATATTATATAATTAATTCAAGACTCAACATATATTACACATTATTAATTAGGGTGTCAAGACCTTTAATTTGGTACCGTGTTAAGTTTTCTTTTATTTACTAGGAATTTATTTATTGAATGCTGTAACTACTTGATCCAAAGCTTAGTAGCCACATCAATTTTTTATTGTTATTAACAAGATTGTTTAAAAAAGTTTACCAACTAGATTGTTTCCCCTTAAACATAAAATTAATTGTATTTTTTAAATATATACATAAATAAATGGTGTAGAAAGTAATAAAACAGTGATTAGAGGTACTTGTCAAGACTCAATATGAGTTTCACAAAAGGTTATTTAATGATTGTGAAAGAACTTCTCAGTATTTTTGATCAAAAGTACTTCATTTTGTTTGTTAAACCTTCAATTAAAAGGAGGCATATTAATAAAACAATATAAAAAAAATTGTGTTTAAATTGGCTGGGACATATTAAAATATGCAATTTCTATTGTTGTAAAACATTATTTGTTGGTATATCTTTTAAATTCGGTTCGTGTTACTGTCTTTATTGTGCCTTTAATTAAAAATTAAAATATGAAATTTCAGTTTATTACTGATAAATTTTTTTGGCTCCAGATTCTATCAATCAACAGTGGAAAATCTACACTTTTTTTTTTTCCTTCCAATTTTCAAGTTAATTAATGGAGTTTGTTCAAATTAATTACAGATCTTAATTAACATGAAATTGTGCTTGTCTGTCTTAGGTAATGGCGAATCAACACATAGCGTCAGTCACAATTTACAAGAGCGAGTCTGTTTTCTAGTGATGGATCTCAATGGCCAAACTGATTAAAGATTAACACTTAAGGTTATATGTATGTATTTAATATTTTAAGATAGTTTCTTTTGAACAAGTGCTCAGTAAACACTCATTTTTATCAGAATTTTTAATGAAACTGTTAACGGGATGTATAAATATATCTACATAGTATGTATCTCGCAACGAATCCTCGATATTGTGGGTTCTCTTTTGTACAGCAATTTCATGTTGAAATATACAAACGATTATTAATTATATTCTGTAAAACCTTATTTTATAGGTAAGAATAAGTTCAAAATAAAAATGGATATAAATTAATTTTAATACCTAGAATTATTAATTTCGTTGTACATAAAAATTGCCATCAGTCAAGGGTTTTGAAATATTAGGTTTTTTTTTTTTTTTAGGATCATAGCATCTGATTGGAGCTTATTTATTATATTGAGATAAACAATTTTTTGTTCTATTCATTTATTAAAGTATGTGTAAAGAACGACCTAAACTAATATACAGCTACATATTTATAGGCTTCCTCTGTTATTTATTTTAGGATTTCTACTTATTTTTATTATAAAAAAGACGATGTAAACTGCAGGAATGTTATTTATGTTATACTATCCCCTTTTTTTTCAGCTACAATATTCTATTTTTGGAACCGCTAGACAAGTCAACAATTCAGCAATTTGGCTATGCTAATAAAAATAGATAAATGCTTTTACTTGTTCATTTTCATACAGCTACATGTTTGCAAGTGAATTCCACAATTAAACCCTTGTAGCATGAAGTAAATATTCACAAAATGTACAAAAAAATCAATTGATTACTTGTTGTGAGGTCCTTGCTTCTCTTTATCTATCTATATCGTATCTTTCTCAAGATTTTTCAAACTCTTTTCAAATATTTTTGCTTATTTACCACTTATGCTTACTCCATGATCAACTCAAATCTCCATGATGTACTAGTGGCATTGACAAATCCATCTTTCTGCCCACATCAGATAATCATTAAATTGCATCTAAATTGATATAAGACAATCTCAAATTGTTATTTAATACCTACTGCTTCATTCCCTTTCTCCTCTTAGTGTATCTCACATGAATACCTGATGCAGACATACATAATAGTTCAAAACTCCATCCATTCATATTTATTTAATTCACTTGCTTACAATTATCCATTCAAAAGTTAACAATTGAAATCACATATTTGTTAGTTATTTACCTCACTCAACATTACACATTTACATGGCTTTATTTATAATATTAATAAATCAGTATTAGGTTTGTTGTAGTATTATTCCTTTTGCTTAACTAATCCATAAATAAGTGCAAAATCTGCATAGGTTTTTGTGTATCATCTCTCTTATGTTTTGATTTGGGTTTACTCTTAAATTTTTCTAGGAACTCATTTAATGTAAGTTTTTACACTCCGATATTATATTTAATGATTTTAAAACTTAATTCATATATTATGTATCAAACTTATACTCCAGGTGCTGGTTTCACAAGTTTCAATCTCTCTCGATTTATAGTATGTCTATTTACTGAAATATAATTGAAATGATCAATCAATCAAACTGTAGTTATTGTAGATGAATTGAGTGATGGTGTCAAAGTATTTAGTTGAATGTAAGAAGATATTTACCTATTACTTCCATTGTTTTGTACTTTCATTGCATTATTTATCATTTTTGTTTTTTAACAGGATGCCATAACACTAAGCTTGATTATCAACTTGGGTAAGTGTCTGAATACCGATTTCTTATCAAAATTTCAAATGTTCAAAACTGAAATAATTAATCGATGGTAATTAACCATTATTGTGTTAAATGAATGTTTCTTAAACAAGAATTAACCTGGCGGTATATTCTCAATTGACAAACCGTTCCATATGTCAGAAAAAAGTATTGAGCTGAAATTTGTCGAAAGAAGAACGAGAAATTGGTTTGACACTAATCTTAATATGAATCAGGTCCGAAATGTTTTTTTTAATTTTTTGAACGATACATCTTGCCTTTTTGAGCAAATGAACATAGTTTTATGTTGTATATTTTCATTCAGAATTTTATTACATTTCACTAAGACAGTAAAACTCTTCAAGGGTATTTGGTATTTAGTACCTGACTATAGAAAACGTGCAGATACTCATCGAAAATTAGTTTGATTTATGCTAGTTAGTCTGTTATATTAGTGTTATAATCGTGCAGCAACGACTTAATAAATTCAACTGCAGAAGACACAGTCTATTTTTGCATGTTTTTGTAATATTAGTTTGATCATTGTTATTGTTTTATCTATTAATTTTTAAATTGCAGTTTATATATTTCATTATATGTTTTAAGCTTTTAAAACAACCTTTTGATATATAATTAATGACGCTGCTGCGAGATATTGTGCACATAATCAGTGTGTTTCTTTGATCTCCGATCTATAGTTATAAGTATGTAAAGTCAATGAAAAGAGTAATTTTTGACAATTTTTTTTTGTTTCAAAGCAGATTTGTGGTTACCTTAAATTTATTATGTTTAGTTTCAAGTTGGGTTAATGAGGTGTGCATAGATATATAAAAGGGATAATTTAAAATGCCAAATTTTCATATTCAAAAAATATTTTGTAACTCTTAGTTTAGTTGTGAAACATGTTTGTTACCCAAGAAATAGTAATATTTTGTGATGAAATTTTATTTTTTGTAATCTTTGGCTGTTCATATTAGCTAATAATTATTTTAATCAAAGGCAGTCAATTTAATATTATTACTATATTACTTTTAATAATTTTTTGTTTAGGATTTACACTCTTATGTACTTCCATATTTAGAGAAAGGCAATCTTATTGGGTAGTGGGAGCCACTACTGTTTCTATTTATGGAACAGAAATAAATTCACTTTCCATTTAGGGAAATAAATTCAATTAATAAGGGATTTGAACCCACAACCTTCATATTATGAAGTGTTAGCGCTGACCATTACACCATTTATGAGACCCTTTTATTAATTGATAGTGATAAAGAGTACTTTGCTTTCTCTCCTGGCTGAAGTTTTAAACTTCTTCTAAAAAGGTCTAAACAGGTTTTCAAAAGTTGCTACACATTTCAATGAATTATGTAACTTTCTTCTAGATTATAGTTATTATTAGAACATTGATTGAGTCGACACATTATCAAATTTTGGTCCTCATTAGGAATTCTGACTTATGGAAATTTGTAATTAGCTAAGGTGGGTGGGTGCTATGACATGAGACCATTTTTAATTTGTTTTGTAAGTTTAATTTTATCTCTTTTGTCATAAATAAATGTCTGTGATTAATATTTTAAAAGAAGTGAATTTCACTCCCGCCCCCTCCCCCCTATAGGTTTCTACTTTTCATATCCCAAATTATTTTTGTGTTTTGAAATGGTACTTTTTGCTGTTTGATTGAAAAAAATATGTTTGTATTAATTATGAATTTCCATGGATTAATAACTAACCTTAGTATGCTCTCTTAGATGTGTAACATATTTAAGTTTATTTTGGTATTGCTAGTTAGGTTGTAAAGATGAGAGTGGATGTAAATGTGTGTGATTTACAGCCATGATTTAGTAGTCAGTCAACCCTGAGAATCGTCCCCATGCTGAGGGGAGTCTAATAATTGCAGTCTGAGAATCGTTTTCTGTGCTGTACATAATATAGTATATTCTACTATAATTATTAATATTAGTGTGAACTATACCTCAACACAAAATTATTAATTAAAATACTACTATACTTTATCAGCAAGGGTAGGGCAGTAACATTAAAAAGTATCTCTGTTCGTATAATAATTTACCTTCAGCAATATTATCCAAGTTTTTCTGTGAATATTTGCTGTTTATTTTTTTATCATAAATAAAAAAAAAAGAATGGAGCAATGATTTCAAGATTGTTTAGTCGTATTTTATTCTATATGGCTGTTTTAAGTCATTTCTTACTATTTTCCTCCTAGTTTTTGTTCTAAGAAATAATCTAAATGGTGCAAACATTAAAAAAAAAAATTAAAAATATTGATTATTCTTTAATACTTATTAGTATACTAATCATTGTGTTTTAAATATTGTCCTCATTATTCACTTCACTTCATCACTAACTTTTTTATGGATACAAATTAATTTTGTTGACATTTTTTATAAACATAGGAGTACTAAAGCTTTTATATTTTTCATTTGGTAGTAATAACTTCTTTATGTGTCTGTATGTGTGGTGTGTGAAGTATTTTATTGTTCCAAGTCATAAAAAAAAAATAAAAAAGTTATTTTTTACAAATAAAAACTAAAAAAAAGTGATCTGTGATTTAGGGGAACCATGCATAATACTGCTTAAACGTTTTAAATTTAAACATAAGTTTTGTAGGTTTTTTTTTTTGTTATTTATATTTAGATATAAAATGTATAGTTTTGTGTGATGTAGAGTTTATGAAAGAATTTTTGAAAACAATTTCACCATTTTCTCTGAGACTGATCATTATTTAAAAATGTACATAGATTTTGTTTTAATATTCTCTTGCACAAATGTTAAGAAGTGCATTTCTCCTGTTTGTTTATATTTTGTTTAACAAACAATAGTCAAATACAGGATCATATACTGCGTACTATTTTTTTTGGAAAAGCTCGATTATGGTGACATTTGTAAAATTGACCAAAAATAATAGTCACTTGAGTATGTTGGAAGTGTAGTTAATAACACTTATTAAAGTATGTTTATATTGTTCAGATGTATGTAATACAATATTTCAGTTACTTCATTAAATTTACTTTTTAAACTAGATTTTTTTTTCAGCTTAATAATAGCATTTATTAATTAGTATTTATTATTAATGACAATAGCTAAGAAAATATTTAAATTAAAACCTTACAAATGTAACAAAATATCAATCTTTAAATCTAGAGCAAATTTATTTATGGAATGGATGTTATATTAATTAAAAAAAAAAATAGTTTGTAACTTTTGTTTATTGAACGACATTGTATATTACTATTATGTTTATTTTAATTATTGTTAAATCTATAACATAATCAATATTTTATCGAATTGATTTAGAATGGTTTATAACAAACAAATACTTGTGATAGTGCCAAACGTTCTAGGCTGAATCATAGATGGAAATGCAAATCACAGTTAGTTCAAAGGTAGTTACAAATACTATATTTTAATAGTATACTAGTATTTTTAACTGTCAAATTATAAAAATGGTTATTTTGTTAAAATTTAAAATTATAAGTTAATTCAAAACTGTGGTTTGTTAATAAATGTTAAAAAAAAAAAGTATGATAATGATACAAAGTTGTATTGGTGGGTTGATAAAAATAATTCAGTTTATTTTTAATGACAGTGTGTACTTTCTTAAAATATTTGGATTATTATTATTTTTTTGTAAATTGAATAAATTTATGGTTCTTGTATATTGAATTTTTTTTTTTTATCCTTTGCATTTTATTTTATTTTCTATTATTTATAACAAATGTAAATATACCATGATATGTAGAACAATTGTTAATGGATTCTTCTTGAAATATATAAATCTTATAAATAAAATATATAAGATATATATATCTTATAATGAAATATATAAATCTTTGAGAACATGGGACAAGTTTTCATGATATTATAATAATACTATACTGTTTATTAATTTTAATGGAATAATGTACATAGACCCAATAGCAGTATAAGCAGAGACATATTAGCCTGTAATAACTATATAGTATTAACAGACACAGTATATTATTAAACAGACACAAGTCCTAACGAAGCTGTGATTCAGGGCGGTGTTTGATCTCTAACCACTTGAGAATAGCAGTGAAATATATTGCAAGATTCATTTACGATAAAATAGGAGAATAATAAATTTATGGAATTGTTTATTAACTCTATTGCCATTTAACTGTAGCTTGTGCTTGATACAAAACTGGCATTCAAATATACTACCGATGGAGTGATAAATACAAATATATAATATATTTTCTACCTGTAGCTGGAGGATGTCTGTAGGTTTAGTTTAGTTTCATAAAAACTAAAATATTGCATGTATTTAATTGCATTATATTTATAATGTCTTTAATTTAAAAGGTGTTATTTCAAGATATAATATTATGAAAACTTGTCCCATGTTCTCAAAGATTTCAAGAAAAATCCATTAAAAATTGTTCTACATATCATGGTATATTTGACATATGTTATAAATAATAACTTATGTAAGCTAGATATATTTCTTATTATTATTCCTTACAAAAGCCCATTAATATCAATAGCTAAAGATAGTTGATATTTGATTTTACAAACACCTGCTCTGTCACTGTCCTTTTTCACTGCCTAATAATTATTATTTCTTCCATGAGGGGGAAATTAGTTGGAATATTGGCTTAGGTTGGTGAAAGAGTTGTTTTATTTCCATCACATTTATTAGTGGCAAACATGTCTACTTACTATGTAGATCTGCATCAGGTCCTAGAGTGAGATGTGGACTGCTTGAATCATACTGGATAAATGAGATCATAATCATTTCATAGATTAAATCATACTCATTTCTCAAACTAGGACCTGACGAGGACGTTCATAATATGTCGAAACATTGCAAATTTATAAATGTAAAAATTTAACATCTCTCTTTCATCAATCTAAGCTGTCATCACAAAAAAAGTCTCCCACTCATTCACTTACTCATGGATAACAATGAATTCCAGGTAATATTTTTCTTATCTATCTGCATTTGTAACATTGACATCATTATGCTTTTTGGTTGTTTCATAGTTTTAACATAAATACTGATATAGGACTTTTTTTGTATTTCATTTAGTTGTATTTAGTAGTGATTATAAATAATAGTGGGACCAATGCCACAGTGAAGATTCCTCATTTATAAAAAATATTTTCATATGTCGGATATTGGCAAACTAGCTCTCAGTAAATTAACTTAGGGCCACACTGTGTCCCCCTTGTCTGCCTTTGTGGTCATAGGGTACATTGCTAACTGTACGCTTAGAATTTGGCAAATTTCATTTGTGGCAGGGTAGCTCAGTCGGTGGAGCTCCTTACTAGATAGTAGAAGTATAGTATAATAGTATATTTTTTCTTTGGCTAATTTTAGTTAGACAATTAATGAATACTACAACTCAACGGCCACATAACTACAAGAATAATTTTATCAAACACTGCTTGCATTTACTTATTTACAGAATCCACCAAGGTCCCAGCCCTATTACAGATGGTAAAATATACAAAAATAGTAGAAAGAATATTATATTAATGTGAAACAATAGAGGGACCAATACCATAATAAACATTTCTCATTTAAAAACAATAGATAATCTTATTTTTATTTCACATTAATATAATATTGTTTGTACTTTTAGAAAAAAGACCTACCTGGTTCAAAAAGTTAATTACAACATAAGACAGCTACATCGAAATCTATAAAGTAGAATAATTTAGTTTTTAACGATACTTAGCTGAGCTGCATTAATCATTTTTTTTTTTCAGTCATAATTTAGAAGGAAGTTAGGAAATAATAATGGTATAAGGTAAATACAATATTGGAGTATTTTAAAATTATGTATAATAATTTATATATTTGCATCTTTGAATATACACTATATAAATTAAACATTATGATCTATAAACTAAAATTCCTCATACTTTTTTTTTAATTTCACACACCTTGAATACCTTATTGTCTCTCCTCGCATTCTGTTCCTCGACAAGAAAGTATGCACATATCTTAAAAATATTACATCTCCTTTTCTTTTTTTTTTTTTTGTTAAATATAGAGTCAGTTAAGGATATGTTAGTTTACACATAAGCCGATTTGGCAACAAAAAGGCAAATGCATGCATACATAAATCGGAAGTATTTCAATTTTATTCCACTATTAGAAACAATAGCTATACAGTTGGAAGTCTTTTAAGCAGGAAAAACAAAAAAAAAAATGTTTTCGTTAAACAACTCATACACCATAGTTGTTTTATTACATACAGGAGAGAAATGATCGAAAATATAAAAACAAATTGGTCACTTGATATATCGATACCCTGAATAGTTTACAGTTTCACTCACTATTTTCATATAAATATAATGCAATTAAATACATACAAGATTTTATTTTGTATCAAACTAAACTATACTACTGACTTCCTCCAGCTACAGGTAGAAAATATATTATATATTTGTATTTATCAACTCCATCAATAGTATAATATTTGAATGCCAGTTTTGTATCAAGCACAAGCTACAGTTAAATAACAATAGAGTTAATAAACAGTTCTATAAATTTATTATTCTACTCTTTTATTGTAAATGAACCTTGTTATTGGAATATTCTTCTGGATTTTTACTCATTAAACTTTCCACGTTTCAACAGTGTGTTATTTTTGTCAAGGACAATTTTTTGGCGTTGCCCATTTCACAACTGAACACCCACGAGTTCTCATCTTAGATGATAAAAATAAATAATTGGCTTAATAAATAAACAGGCTTATGTATGGGGACTTAATGAATAGGTCTTTTATTCTTAGTAGGGTAATATTCTTATTTATGTGTTGTGAACAATGTGAATGGTTTTACTCTTTTTTAATAAAAGATTATGAAATTTTTCAAGATAATATCCCTTAGTCATATTAATTGAATGAATGAAAGAAAAATATTATGGAGCATTTTTAGTTGTATGGATTCAAAATGGTCATTAGTCACTGGAGGAATCACAAAATTAGTTAGTTATTACTTGGTTATTATAATTTGTAATTACAAACTTGGAAGTCAAAATTTTGTTATTTAAAGGAGGCGATCTATAAAATTACATTTATAATAAATTGTTGACATTTCATTAAGCTACTTTGAAATATTTGAATTTAATGCTCAATCAAAAATGAATTATACATGGAAAACTATTAGGTGGGACTCTAGAGGATATTCTAATCTTATTTTAATTTTACTATTAGCCAAATTATGCCAAAAGCTGCCATAAAGCCTTTCATTTCTAAAATTGGAGATTAAATTTCATATTCTTGTCTTTATAAAGATCTGAAATTCAATTTAGCAGGTAATTGTAAGTTCACCATGCAGTTACTAGTTAACAAGAGGATAATCACAGTCTGAAGCTTACTTAGGTACTATACTTGAAAATAATAGAGCTATTAGAAAAAAATTAACTTAGACTAATTATTCAAATTCAATTAACTAGCATACTAACTACTGATATGAGATTTTAATACTTGATAATAATAATATATATCTTTTTTTCTTTTTAATTTTTTTGTTTCGGATAAAGTTGGAAATCTGAAATTACATGACAAACATTACATATAATACTTTACAATTTATATATATATATATATTAAAAATTATTAAACAACCATATTTGCCAATAACAAGAATCATTTATCAATATTTAACTATTATACAGTATACCAGGAAAAATATGACACTCATTTGAATTTTATGTAACAACAGTACCTAACTGATTAATTATTTCTCTACGACAGTAGTTGAAAACATTAATAGCATAGTATATTTTTAAGGATAAAAAGGGGTTTAATGGAACAGATTAATTTTGTTTTGTTTAACAAAAATTATTTAGGTGAATAAATAGGGATAATAAGGGAGTGTAGGGTATTAGATGGATTTCTTTTCGCCTTCTTGGAGACCAGACTCTTGCAGTGTTCCTTCCTTTTTGCCCTGAAACCTGTGTGATTCGTGGTGTCCAAGGCTGCTATCTAGCCCTGCCATACCTGTAATAATTTTACCTTTAAATACATTGAAGCTGTTGGATGTATGTTACTATATAGCGTATATACTGTGGCAATAAACTCTGGTTTAATATGATCATATTTTTTTCTAAATAAAAAAATCCATCCCACAACTTATGATAAGCCCAACTGAGGTTGTCACTAGTTAGGTAGGAGGTAGGTAGTTGGGTTGGTAGGTGGCACTGAGCGTGGTTAGTGCTAGGCTACTACTTCTCAGCTTTAAATTCACTTTTGTAAAAGGATGTTCATGTAGCTACTCATTTTTCCTCACAAGCTGAGTGAATCCAGACCAGACCCATCTTATAAAGAAAACAGGGGAGCTAGGAACCGAATCCCTGGGTCTCTGCAGTAAGAATAGATATAGCATGTTGAACGGTAGGCCTAGTGACTAACTAATAAAAACTACCATATTTATCATATCATGCTTTAGATTAATGTAGGATATGTAAATAAAGATAAAAAATTTAGTAAGATGGTATTTAAAAATAATTAACAAAATTATAATTGTCATAGTAATCTTGTTAGCTGATTGATTGTTTGTTTTTGTTGATTTATTTTGGCCTAAAACCCTCAGCTCATCAGTAACATTGTTTCAACTATTCAAACTCATTTTGGGAAGTCCAAAATAGTACAAGGACAAGAGCAATGTCCAGGTAACTCGGAACCGGCCAGGGTCCAGCAGGCACACCAGCCCCACGTGTTAGGCGGTGGTTATAGGTAGTGTTTTGTAGGATATGGGCTATGATCAAAGGATGTGGATAAAAACCATGTATTCATCTAACTTTAATACATCAGTAAAATTCACCAATGTTTACATTTTCATATGCATGGGAAAGTCAAAATCTTCCCAGTACCTCGAAGCTACCACGCTCTGTGAGTTCAGCGATGCCCCCACCATCCCAGGCATCGCCTCAAGGGTTCCTCAGGACTCGGACCATCTTGCACCTCTTTTATATATATATTTTATGTCAAATGGGTGCAGATGGGTTTCTGAGGGCAAGCTGATAATTTGAAGAAAAAAATAATAATATTAATTATTATATTAGTGTGGTATTATTGATGTCAAATACTACATCTTATGGAGCAGATGGAGTTAAGGAGAGAAATTTTATGATGCTATTTATGGTCCTTTTTTAATGCTTCTGGCAAGGTTAATATTTGTTGCCTATTTAATATGGATCTGTAATAGTGACTCTGGCACTGATAGTTGATTGATAGATTTACCTTGCTTCTGAGTGTAGGACTGCGGGAGGAGACCCAATGTCTCTCTGGCTACTTCCACAAGCTCTGGGTACTGAGTGAGAACATCGGATAATGAAGCGATTACCACATCTTAAACATTACAGATATAGAAATTCAATTGTGGATTTTAAATAATCATTTAATTGTTATGTTATAGAGTCAAAGTTTGCAAATCAAATACTTCTTGGAAATTAATGTTCTATACTTACTGCATACTACTTTATAACTTACCCAAAACTTTTTTCTCCAAAGACCTGGAAATCCTTCCTGATTGAGCCTCATTTTCCAAAAAGTCAGTGAATTTCTGCAGAGCATCCTGTGCCTCAGAGCTACCTGTAAGTGACAGAATAGTGTTCTTAAATAGAAATAGTTCTATTAGATTACCATCATATTTCAACTCTTAGTCTAATAACATTGGTTGACCATGGCATGATGATGTTGAACGTTGGTTGCCGATAAGGAATTGTAAGCTTTATCACAAAACTACCACACAATGTTGTGTCGAATATTCTATAAATCAGTATTGACTTTGATTTTTTAAGGAAGCTGCACCATTCCTCTATCCAACCATAGATTTATCCTTAACATAGTTTTTACAGTTTCCGTTTTAGAATGCCTTTCTAATGAAGCACTTTTTGGGAAATTTTAAAGTGCAATGTTACTCCTTAAACATAGTCGAGGCATGATATGTAGGACAGCAGCTTTACAAATCATTCAATCGATCCAAAATTGTAAAGGTAGTTTCTATAACAAATATGCTGATTATGGTATGTTTAAAATACATTAACAACAACAACAAAATAAATAATTTTAAAAATCCGACTTTTTTTTGCTAAATTTAAGATTTCTCAAGTCTCAGCTCAGAAGCAATTTGCAATTTAAAATTCTGATTTCTCACCCCCCTCCCTCATGGCCAAACTCACATTAAAGTCAGCAATGGCCTACATTTTACCTGCTTAAAATTATTTTTATCGTTGAAAAGCTGATATTAAGTGATTGGAATGGTTTCACAAACTATGAAATATTTTTAGTAAAAAAATACGGGGTAGTTTTTCAATATAATTTAATAAGTATTCATAAAAGACAACCATAGTCGCGTAATTGAAATTTCACTTTTTATGTCCTTCATTCCGTACAGTTATATATTACAAAATACACAATTTTACTTCGTTGGTTAGAAAAGTTAAAATATATAACCCCCCCCCCAAAAAAAAAAAACAAGCCCTGGTCACACACTCTGGTTTATCTAGTGTGTAGGTTTTAGTTTAAAAGCCTGAAGACATGCTGATGCCTTCATGTACAAAATATGCCGATAATGAGGAAATGTGGAGTATTGGGCCGTCCTATTTTTCTCCGATTCTAATGTAGATTCAGAAAAAGACTTAAAAAAATAAGTTAATAGACGTTGAGTCATGGTAATTAAATTACTCCGATACCGAAATGAAAATGTGTGAAAAGGTTAGAAATAAATGTTTTTCGAATTGCAGACCCTGCCGGTGAGTTCATCCACCGGAGACATCAAGTTTTTTGACTCGTTGCAGCACCTAACTAACCGTGTTTAACACTATGACCCCCACCCCACCACCCTTCCAACATTGATGGCAACAGGCTGTCGGGGAAAATTAGGTTACGATTTTGTTGTTAGATGTAAGTTAGTTTTGAGTCTATGATTCATAAGGTGAACCCCATCACTTTTAAACATGTTTTGACAATGATGTATAATGTGCATTATACTTGTGTAACAACCACATATCGCAATGTAAAGTTATTAAAAATTGTATAAAATGTAGCCAAGCTACAGGACATATAATGACCTACTGTAAATAGATTCATTTATGTAGAATCTATACTCATTTCCATAATTTATAATAACAAGGAGATATAAAGGAAGGAAAGAAAAACAAATTGTAGACCTTGATCATTACTTATAGTTGAGCAGGATAAACCAAGCAATTTATACCTTGATGTATAGTAAGGTAATCAACACTTATCAATAAACACCCTTATGTATCTTTTATGAAGAGAAAACTATTCTGGAAACCAACCCCTTGACAGCGACTGCTTGAACATGATCTTGGACAGTTGGTAGATGACTTCTTCGAGGGAGTACTCGTTGTACATGAGATCGGCCATCTTCAACCTTTCGATGAGGTCCTCGTAGTCATCATCAGGCAGGGTCTGGAGAGCTACAACAGTCGACATAGGCCTTATCAAGCACATATCCACACTTTTATGTTGTCATTGCTATAGATACTATAAAATTCTGATGAATACGTACCAGGGGTATCTTGGTAATCAGCTTTCTTATTGAAGTTCTCCTTGATCTGCTGCTTTATCTCGGACAATTCTGGACCCATTTGATACTTATACTTGTCCTGAAACAGAAAATATTTTATTATTTAAATTCACCAGCCAACGACCTAGTATATCTGGGAATTAAAATGGACAGACACCTCCATTTTAGTAACCATTTTGCGAAGAAGTTGAAGCATACACGCATGAAGTCTTACCGGTTTACGCACTTATTGACTTCCCCCAATCTATCACTGCGTCTCAAGCTACTGATTTACAAGAGCATACTCAGGCCTACTCTGCTGTATGGTGCACCGCTATTTCGTTATCTGACGTATACGACAGCTAAGAAACTCCAACAATTCCAAAACGGTATGTATACTAATGAAAGTGGTCAGAGGTACTTCATTCGAGCAGCGAAGAAACAGTGAGCTGCATGAGATATTTGAGCTGCCTACGGTGAATGAATTCATCCAGCGTAAACATATCAAATTTGTCGACTCATTACAATATTTAACAAACCCGGTGTTTAACACTATAACCCCCGCTCCGTTCCCCCATCAATGGCAGGACGCTGTCGCGGCTGGAACACTCTAGTCCTAGGTTCTAGGTAGAGATTTAGTTTGTTTTGTTTTGTTTTTTGTTCCTAGTGTTTAGTGTTTGGTATCGGTGACAAATAGAAGGTGAGCCTCATCACCTAGTGTTGTATAAGAACGATGAACTTTTAACCACAATAAAAATTTTATTATATTTATGCACTCCGCCAAATGCATGTAAATGCAGAAAGAGGAGAAATATGTAATCCAATTTTTTTTTCTTTTTTGTACATTGTATTGTTTTGTTTGAGGTTTTGAAAAAAAAAAAAAAAAAAAAAAAAATTATAGGATGATGTGTTAAATTGGAACATGGATGGTTAATTTAGGTTTAAATGACATCAACTGAAGAGAAGCGTTCAATACTTTCCTTTTATTTGCTGGCGCAGGTGATGGACAGCCCACGTCTGTCATCCTCAGGAGCCATATTTAATATACGTCGTATGTTCGTTATCGTCCTGAATACAACAAAATTTTATTATATGGTGGCTGAAGATGACAAACGTCGGCTGCCGAAAGCGCTGAAAAAAAAAGAAAGACATTGAAGAAAAGCGAACATTTGAAGTAATTTAAACCTAGAAAATATTTTCCATAAATTTTAATAAAAGTAGCATACTTTGGACTGGAAGTAACATTATCAATCCTGCCGTAGCGATCTTTAATTTCATACCCCAGTATGATATAGAAACACATTTATTATGTAATTAACATGTAATTACTTAACAATCTTTTAGTAATTTCATGGGTTTACTTTTATTTTCAACATCTTTAGGGTACCAAGTGAAACAACCGTGCAAAATAGCTTCCCCCCCCCATATGAAACTGTGGTTGAGAAAAACACGAGCTTCATGACAGTTTTAATGATTCAACACATTATTCGTTATCGGGACGTCGAAATCATATATTTGCTGCCCTACTCAATATGATAGGCTTATATTTTTTTGGTTTCGAGGTAATCGATTGATGACCCCTCATTATTTTGTCCCTAAAAACAAACGAGGGATTGCGGTAAAGTTCGAAAACGATACGAAGTACCAATATGCTAATAATGAAACTTAAATGTATTTTATTGAGGTAGCAATATTTTTCATGCCGTCGCAACACTAAATAAATCCCCCGTGAAGAATTTTTGGTTTTAAAAAATGTATATATTTTGTCATTTTTGACATATGATGTTTAAAGCTTACGACGTCAATCTATTATAGTGTTTTTATAAGGTTAAGTATATGTATAAGATGGTACCATAATGGTAAATAGACAGGCGTGGCGGAAACGCAAGTGAATGTATCTAATAACTTTGATGTTTGGCCTATTATACTGTTGGAATTTAGCAGGTTGCAGTCCTCTTGGTACTGCTGCAGGAAACGTCGAAGAGGAGCAAGAGAGTAATGGACAGGATATCAAGGACCAGGTACGTGTGTATGATTACCTAATGTACTTAACATTACGATTGTTATTCCGATACAAGATTTGGTTAGGAAATAGAAATCATTCATAGTTAGGTATCATAGTACAGCCAAATTACTGAAATACCGGAACGACCCCAAAAAGAGATTTTCTCATGTAGGATGTCAGATGCCCTGCTTTGTGATCGACTAAATGTTGCTGTGTTCGGTAGTAAGTCAGTTTAACTTTAACGATTTCGAATAAACAAATTACAATGAAACTAGACCAGGTGCGTCACGAGCAGGTTAGCCAACCGTCTTTGTTGTCATAAGGTTTCCAGTACAACACTGTTATCTTAAGAGATGAGGTTCCTAACAGTTGCAATCCGTTTTGTATGGTATATTTTGTCCATATCATTTCAATAGTCGCTGTATGTCCAACTATTTGAAGGTGTTGTATATAAAGGATTTGGTTTCAATGGTTATATCCATTTGCAGAATTTTTTCAGGAGTAATAAAAAAACATTCCACTATGTGAAAATCAATGCGCAAAGAAAATTTCATTATTACTATTATGTACTGGTTGAATTAAATAGAACAAATACTTAGTGAGCACACTGCTTTATTACATGATTGATAACTAAAACAACATGAACAAGAATAAGGTTATCCTTAGGTAACAACAACTTCACCTAATCGATGAATCGATAAATACGATAGTTCGATAGACACAACAATTCTCCGCGACTTAGTTAAGCACATAATCAGAAAAGTGAGCCGGAACGCGACGTTGTCTCTGGGATCTACGTAGAGGCTGGAATTCAGGTTGTGCTGCCGGATGTGTAGTCTCTGTGATTACTGGATCAGGAGCAGTGATGGTTGAAGGCTCAAATGGTGATGTGGGAGTTGCAGAATTCCTTGGCTGCCTAATTTCGTTGTCAGAGAAGGTAAATTTCTTCTTAGCATGCGAAGCTTGACTAGGAGTAATGTCATTCTTTATCTGCTCTGGAACGTACACGAGGCGCAGTTGGTCGATGTGGCGCTTCAAGGTGTAGCCATCCCCATCTAAGGTGATTAAGTAGTGCAACTTGCCGAATTTCTTGATTACAGTGCCAAATCTCCATGAAGATTTGCCATTTGCATACCACCTAGCTTGTACTCTGTCTCCTATCTGGAGTTGGCGAACTTTCTTATACTTATCTGGAGATAAATCAGACTTGTTAATCGGTGGTTTAAGTGCATCTAGCTTTATATTAATTCTCCTATTGAGATACAGTTCTGCCGGAGATTTCCCACAGGCTAACGGCGTTGAACGGTAGCGCAGAAGTATCTCTTGAACTTTTGTCTGCAGAGGCATTGTCAATTTAGACATTGCTTTCAATTTGTTTTTGAGGGTCTGAACATTCCTCTCCGCCAATCCGTTCGTAGCCGGATGTCCCGGAGCTATAAATTTTTGTTTAATTCCAGCCATATCACAGAATTCGGTGAATTTCTCACTCTTGAAAATGGTTGCATTATCAGAAACTAGTATTCGTGGAAATCCATGGATATAGAATATCGATTGTAATAATTTAATTGTTTCTTGCGAAGTCGGGGCTTCTTTTGATATACGCACTTCCACCCATCTGGATTTGGCGTCAACCAGTAACAAAAAATGGTGATTTTCAAATGGTCCGGCATAGTCTATATGGACTCTCTCGAAATTTTCTGTTGGCTCTTCCCAGGAATGAATAGGAACTTTTTCTGGATTTTTCCTTATGGTGGCACATTCTTGACAGGATTTCACAAGATTTTCAATTTGTTGGTCAATATTTTTCCAATAAACATACCTTCTCGCTAACTGCTTCATTTTCACAATACCTATATGCGTGTGGTGTAACTCTTTTAATACATCTTCTTGAAGAGTTCGAGGTATTACAATTCTCTGACCCTTGAAAATTACTCCATTTTGTAAATAGTATTCTGAATCATAGCAATCATTATTTAGCAAATCACATTTTATTTTAGATAATTCTTCGTCCCTAGCTGTTTCCTCTGCTAAAGTTTTATAAGTTAATGAGTTATTCGAAATGCTGTAAACACATTCATTAGAAATTAGGTCAACTTCCATATTAATTTCATCTTCAATTATAGTGGTTTCTTCTTGTATTGGCGTTCTTGATAGGTAGTCTGCATGCACATTTTCTTCTGCAGGTCGATGCTGGATTTTATAATCAAAATTAGTAAGCCAAGCCGCATATCTCATTAACCTAGCGGATGTCATCGCTGGTAGGTTTGCACCTTCATGAAAAATTCTACTTAGTGGTTTGTTGTCTGTAATCAACGTGAAGGTTCTTCCAAATAGAAAATAAAAAAAATTTTTCAAGGCGAATACAATGGCTAGAGCCTCTCTGTCTAACTGACTATAATTCATTTCCGATTTTGAAAGTGATCTTGAAGCAAATGCAATTGGCTTTTCTATGCCATCGACTACATGAGACAACACACCTGCTATGCCGGTCGGCGAAGCGTCGCTAGCTACAACTACAGGTAATTCAGGATTGAAAGGTGTTAGGACTCTATCATTAGCCATTTCATTTTTTAAAGTTCCGAAGGCGATTTCACACTCCGAAGACTAGTGAAATTTTCTTTCCTTCTGGAGTAATAATCGAATTGGATGTGTAATTTTTGAAGCATTTGGAATGCATCTTGAATAATAAGAGATGATTCCTAAAAATCTTTTAACATCTTCTTGATTTTGAGGTCGTGGAGCTTCTGTAATAGCCTTAATCTTTGATGGATCCTTTGAAATTTTGTTTCCTTCAACAATGTAACCAAGATATTTAATTTTAGTTTTGAAAAATTGGCATTTTTTTTGGTTTAAATGTAAATCGTAAGATTGAAGTCTTTCCAGGCAAGCACAAAGTCGATTGTAACAATCTTGTAGAGTTGAACCATGCACTATAATGTCGTCAAAGTAAGCTGTAACGCCAGGAAGACCCGCCAGGATCTGGTCCATAATGCGATGAAACTCGCTTGGAGCAGTCTTGATTCCGAAAGACAGCCGGTTGAATTTAAATGTTCCTTTATGAGTTATGATTGTTTGAACGTTAGCGCTCTCTTCATCGACCGGAATATGTAAGTAAGCTTTGAATAAGTCTAATGTACAAAAAAAATTAGAATCTCGAAGATTACTTAAAATATCATCAATTTTAGGAATCGGGTAGTGCGCTGAAAGAAGCTGAGGATTGACTGCTACTTTATAATCAATGCAAAGTCTTACTGACCCGTCGGGCTTAGGTATAACAACTAGCGGTGATGCCCAATCACTAACTTGAACTGGAGTAATAATTCCTTCTCTTTCAAGGTTACTAAGCTCTTCTTCCACCTTTGTTTTTAGAGCGAATGGAATCTCTCTTGCTTTTAGACATACGGATTTTGAATTTTCTTTCAATTTTAAATTACATTGAATGTTAGGAGTGCAACCAACACGTTGCTCGAAAATTAATTTGAATTTCGAGTAAATCTTTTGTAAAAAATTTGTTGTATTTACGCATGCTATAGAATCACTTTGGGGTGAAATACTCTTGCTGTCTAAATCTTGCAATTTAATGTTCAAATGTCGAATCCAGGTACGGCCCAGTAGCGGTGTAAATCCGTCTGGAACCACAAACAATATTTCTGTCGATACTATATCTCTGTATTGAACGAGTGCTTCCACATAACCCAATGGAGTCACAATTTCAGATGTGTATGACCTAAATCGTATGTTGGTGCTTTGAATTTTTGCTTTAAGTTGAAGTTTATGAAAAATAGACTTGGGTAGCAGAGTCTGTCCCGCACCAGAATCCACTTCGAAGGTTTGTAACTTGTTTTCAATTTTGACATTAACAAAATATTTTTGCGCATCTTGAATTGTTTGAAGAGGTTGCTCAGCATAAATATCTATTATCTGGTAACCATCATATGTTTCTAATGAACTTGAATCTATCTGGTAAACATCATATGTTTCTAATGAACTTGAATCAGCATCCTCATTATTAACAGAATTAATAGTTTTCTTGGAAGAGATAAGCTTTTTTAAACAAACTTTCTCAACATGTCCTTCTTTCTTGCAATATTTACACCTTATCTGGTTGAATTTTACTCTACATTCTTTAGCGTTGTGATTATTACGGCCACAGCGAAAACATAGTCCTTCAATTCCAAGATTTTTAAAATTTATTGTTTGTTTTTGTCGGAAGCGTGCAGTAGGTCTTGTAACTCTATTAATTGAAGAATCATATGACCTTTCTCCCGAAATTTCCCTGCTATCAGAGATAGATGCCTCTAATGCCAGAGCTTTTGTTATAGCTTCATCGAATGTACCAGGGCTCTGTAGTAATAATTGCTGTCTCATCGACTGATCGCTCAGGCCTCTAATAAACTGTGACAACAAGAAAATATCTGAGACTGATTTTCCACACTGGCATACAAATTGGCATTTAGGAACAAACTTTTTCAATTCGTTTGCATATGTATTTACTGGTTCATTAGAATTCTGCTTCTGTGATAAAAATCTATGACGTTCGACAATTACGCTTGATTTGGCAATTAGCTGATTCTTTAAAATTTCAATCACTTCTTTGTAATTTAAGTTAGAAACTTCTTTAGGTGCGGCAGAAATTTTTAAGAGTTCATAATGTTCTGCACCTATACTATTTAAAAGAATTGTTTTTGATGCGAATTCATTATTTTCCAAACCTTTCATTAATAAATAATTATTGAATCTTTCAAGGTACTGAGAAAAACATTCTTTAGATTTATCAAAATTTTCAAATTTATAAATAATAGATTCGGACTGTTTTTGAATTGGAATTACACCCTGTAAAAATGCTTGAAATTGTGCTTGTTGAGCAGCCATAAATTGTTTAAATTGTTCCGGATCCATATTTAATTTCTTATCTTGTTTACTATTAATATTGTACCTTACTTACCTATAACCTTACTTGGAATTGAATTTAGGTAAACTATTTACAGTCAGTATTTATAATAAATAATAATGCACAACTAATAACAGTTCACTGTAACACCTAACGTTCTATTTTGATCCTCGTCGCCAGTTTATTATGTACTGGTTGAATTAAATAGAACAAATACTTAGTGAGCACACTGCTTTATTACATGATTGATAACTAAAACAACATGAACAAGAATAAGGTTATCCTTAGGTAACAACAACTTCACCTAATCGATGAATCGATAAATACGATAGTTCGATAGACACAACAATTACTATAAGATAATTATAGAAGGATCTAGTCTGAATTGGAACAAATACCCCTCAAACGCTCCATATATTGGTGTAGTTCGCAGATCTTATTTCATGAATCAAATGTTCATACATTTTTAAGAAGATGTCAGTGAATTGTGATTAATAAACTAATAATTTGAGCACTTAAGGGTGTTAAACGGAAATAAACAAATATTTTATTTGAAATGAAGCAATTAACACCATTCACAATTTATTGTTAATAAATAAAGAATGCTGAGCTTTTCTTTTAGCGTTTTCTCTTTAATTTGTCTTGGTAACAAACCCTTGTCTTCGATTCACTATCCATGGGCTTAAGTCACATTTAGTTCACCTTCCTTTCTCTATCTCTTCCCGATCTGTCTAGATATTTCCTAGTCGTGAGGGTGGGTGTATCAACCGGTCCATGTACCACCTAACTTTCCTGGTCCCAAGCGATCTGAAAATCTGCAAAAAACTTTGCTTTGATGGACATCGCCTTTAACCCTTATCATCCCATTCCGCACACAATCTGATGTGGTCTCTCTAAGGCGCTCCAATGTTCACATCAGGGCCCAACGAGTAATCTCTATTTCTAGTTCTATCCATATTATATTACCCATTTTTAACCTAGTTCTATTCCACCATCTCAGATAACCAATACACCCCGTTCGTATGACTTACACATTCTAACAATTCTCCTGAACCTGATTCAATTCTTTCCAGTTACATTACTTCGCTCTTGGATGTATTTATTTCAATAAATTTCCGATAGAGTATTTCCATTATTTAATCACTGCTTTCACAGTATTTCCTGAGAATTAACTATAACATCTGAGTTCATCCTAAGGTCAATTAACACAATTCAACTTGACTGACTTTTTTTGTTCTAGCCATAATCCTATAAACTGATCGGTGGATATACCAGCGTAACCTACGATTGATTTATCATTGATGAGGTATATTTACGGTACTCAGGAGGCCAAGTATCTGTCCGAGATCATCAGCATCTCGTCGACTGGGGACCTGTTCAACCCTTGCCCCGGCCATGCGACAGGACTGGCAGGGGAGGCCTTCGCAGAACTCATCAACACCCTCATCGTCTCCGAGTGCATCTTAGCCGTACCTTGCTCTTATCCGCACGACGTAGGAGGTGAGTACTGGAGTTGCAAGCCAGCCAATCTGTGAGTCTTGGTAGTCCGCCACTCAAGGGCACAGTGAAGGTAGCAATTTAATATTTAAACTTCCTCACAAAGCGCTTCCTTTATTACTATGGACATCTCAAGTCATATAACAATACTAAATTATCATTCACAAAGTAATTAGTTTTTACCTCGGTCATTAGGCACCCATCCTTCTAGTTTTACTTTCTAAGAACACCAGTAAATGCCAGCCAATTCTTAATTCCTTCTCCATAGACTGGAGAACTGGTGGATTCGACTGATCCATAGGATTGGGTATATATATTGTAGCATTCATGATATTTGAGCATATCATGGCCAGGAACCTTCCCTTATGCTCTTAGGAGTGGGGATGAGATAAACGGGCAGTCTTAGCCCAACCGCCTAGAAGAGCGAACCAGAGCAAGCTCCCGAATTGGCGGTCACCAACAGGAAGAGAGGAGAAGAACCATCAGCAGAAGTAATGTTGATTGGATAAAAGGAAGATCATCGATTGGGTGATATTAATATTGTTTTCATTATGGATCCATTAAAAGAAATTGAACTCAAATTTCATGTTTTTGTAATTAGTAGTAACTATCCTTGTTCAAAAGGAATTGAATATTTTTTTATATACTTTTTGTCAGCACTATATATAATTATAATTATTTGTTATAACCATTTTATTTGGAATATATTTCACAATTCCTAGTTTCTCAATTTATTAATAACTATAACATTAGCCTTGAGATCGGGCGATTCAATCGGGATAAATTCCTATGTCAAAGACATAAAACAATTTGAATTAAATATCTCATGACGGACCTGCCAAATTAGTTAAGGTAAATTGATCAAATAAATTAGAAAAAGAAATGGTAAAAAATGAGGTAGGTTTCAATATATATATAGCACAAATGAAAGGGATTATGATAAATCTCAAGTTGCTATGATAAATTGAACAAAACCCTAAATTACGTGTTACATTGTACCCGGATCAACTGTTTTAAATATGGAATTAAAATAGACGAAACAACATTATTTTTAAATGTGAAACCATAAAAGTTACTTCTATAATAAGTTGCTAATTAAAATTGTTGTTGTTAGGTGAATGCCGTTCATTGACCGTATTTGATTTCATTGTGGTTGGTGCCGGCACTGCAGGGTCAGTAATCGCCTCCCGTCTTTCTGAAGAACCTAGTTGGAACGTTCTCCTAATTGAAGCCGGTACTGACCCACCTATGACTTCAGATGTTCCATACTTCTTTCTAGATCTTCAGAGAACTGACATTGATTGGAACTTTCAGACTGTCCGCGAAGAGGGCCTCTACAACGGACTTATGGGCAGGATGAATAGGTGGCCTCAAGGGAAGGTGATGGGAGGGTCAAGTACACTGGGCTCTATGCTGTACATCCGAGGCAACGCTAAGGACTTTGACAATCTTGCAGCAGCCGGAAACAAGGGATGGTCATACAATAATGTGATGCCTTACTTCTGGAAATCAGAGGATATAAGATATATTGAAATATTACGTGGCAGTGATATGATGTACCATTCTCGAGGAGGTCCGCTATTCATCAGCCGTTTTGGTTACAAAGAAGAGATAGTGGATTTGATCCAAAATGCCAGCGCCGATATCGGCTACGGTAAAAATGCCGATATTAACGGCATAAATCAGGCTGGTTTCACTGCACCTAATGTCGGTACTGTAGTCAATGGTGAACGATTAAATGCAGCTAGAGCCTTTTTAAATCCTGTTAAACGGAGGCCTAACTTGTTCATAATTAAGCATGGTTTTGTTGTTAAAGTGCTCATTTGTGACAAAACTAAAAGAGCTTACGGTATTGAATATTACTACAGGGGCGAACACGCAAGTAGAACGCTGCGTGCTTCTCGAGAAGTGATCGTTTGCGCCGGTGCAATCGGATCCCCCAAATTATTAATGTTGTCTGGGATTGGCCCGAGAAATCACTTAGAAGAAGTGGGGATATTTGTTCAGCAGAACTTGCCAGTCGGGTCGAATCTCCAGGACAGTGTTGTATTCCCAGCGATCCCAATCACAATAAATTTCGGCAATGAATCTTCTACTCCTCTCAGTCAACTAGACCGAACTTACGAATATCTGAGCCGGCGGACAGGGGTATATTCTACAATCAGTGCGTCTGAGCTCGTGGGAATGATCAACACCGATAAAGATGACAATCCCGATATTCTAATAAATTTCATATACGTTTTACCAAATGACACAGCAGTACTTAAAAGTGTCATGAAAAATTACGGGTTTCAGGAAGAGATTGCGATTCAATTCTTCAATATGCATTATAACCAGCACGTGATAATACCCTTAATCACTCTGATGAAGGGGAAGAGCAGAGGAAATGTGAGACTGAAATCAACGAGTCCTGACGACATGCCGATAATCGAAGCTCGGTACCTAGAACACCCAAGTGACCTAGAGAACATGCTAATAGGGGTGAGGTTCATCGAGAGACTGGCAAATAACGATATGATGAGGGCGTACAACTCCTCGGTAGAGTACATCGACTACGCGGGATGCTGCGGGTTGGAGTACGGCTCCGACTACTACTGGGCCTGCGCGATGAGCCACGTGGCCGGGTTCGGCAACAACCCAGTAGGCACCTGCTCCATGGGCCCACTGTTCAACGGCCTGTCTGTTGTAGACCCTCACCTCAGAGTCCATGGAATCAAGGGGCTGAGGGTTGCAGACGCCTCAATCCTCCCATCCTTGCTGACCGCCCCCAACATGGCTAGTGTCTTCATGATCGGGGAGAAAGCGTCAGACATGATCAAGCTCCAGTGGATCCCCAACTACAAACCTTGGTTCACCACCAAATCCCCCTACAGACAACCAAGTACGCCATTGACTCTCGAGCGCCATCAGAAGACCTGGATAACGCCACCTTACGATAGCTTCACCGACCAGATTTTGTATCGAAAAGCAGATCCACGGAAAAACAAAATAAATTAGTTGAACGTTTTTGGCAAATACTGCTGTTCCATATTGCCGGAAATAAAAGAGTATTACTCTACTATGTTTTTACGGATAAATTGATTTGATGTAAATCATATAGGAAAATAGAATAATTCCTAGTATTGTTTGAACTTAATTAACGATGGGTTTCAATCTGAACAATTAATTATATTCTTCTTCTAGAAACCTCGTTTCTATTTTGAAACATTAAGTAAAACAGTTGGATTAAAAAATAGTACAGCTCCCTGATGCATGTGGAAAGTCAATGTAAATGAAATGGAAGACGAATGAACAATTAGTAAATATACCTAGTTAGTTCAAGGATCAGTAGCCTTATTATTGTATTGTTTAAAACGTTTTTAGAATTTTGTTGATACTGGCATAGTAATGTCAAAATAACAAACATTTGCGTGTTTCACTTTTTTGTCAAAACCTGCCGTTGTCTTAGTGAGTTGTACAAAAGGTCTCATTTAACACGCGAAAGAAAAGAAAAATTTAACTTTCACCATAAAACATGACTATGTGTCATTAAGTAATTAATCGGTAATAAAAACAGAATTCTATAATTTTCCCCTCTAAATAAGGGTATCAAATAAAAAGCCTGGACGGCCTGATTAACTATAGAAATTTTCTTTTTAAATGTACAATTGCAAGGATTAAAAATGTTAATTCAATCCAAACAGTGATCTTTTTAAAGGTATGACATTTTATATGGTCATGTTATGAAAAATAACTAAATAAAAGGTCTTGACGAATGGAATAATATGTAATATGTGCTATAATTATTTAAACTCATTAAAACTATCATTAAAAGTGTCTTAGCAATTTTTTTTACAATTACAGTTTAATATAGAGGGGGATATTTTGCATTAAATTTTTACTTGATGCCCAAGAAATGCTAAAGAAAAAAAAGCAATCTTATCAAAACTAATAAAGAGTTAATTATTGATCAATCACTTAGATTGAAATCACTATGTCACTATGTCACTATGTCAGCAAAAAAGTTTTCGTATTTTAATATTGCGGTGGATCACACTTGTCTTATGTTATTAAATTCTAATTTTTTTTACACCGATTATGAACTAAAAAATACTTTTTTAAATAAATTTATATGAAACAAAAGATGTAGAAAATTAAGAAATACAAGACAAAAAGTTTTAACACCCAACAATAGAATTAGTTTATACATCCGGTTTTAATAGATTTTCTATGTAAATCTTTTGGCAGTCTCGAAGGTTTTAAAAAAGAGTACTTTTCACAATATGAAAAGAAACCTATTTCAAGGATCGAGTGAGCCCCAATAGTGACAGATCCTGTTTCTTCCTTTATTTCTTATTTATTTTTTTCACTTTATTGTGATAAAATTACAATCTGCCTTATTGAGCAATATGTAATTGTGATAAATGTTCTCATTCATCCCATATTTACAATTTCATTTATTAATTGATTAACTTAGACGATGAAAAAAGTCATTCAATCAATTTTAAAAAAATGTGAGGCTGCTCTTCTATGGATCTACTAGTATTTTAGTATTAAAATATATATGAATTTCTTATAATGACCATACATGTGGCGATATGCCCATAAATGTTTGTTTTAACTGATATGTTTACTGAAAGGTTAGTTATGTTATACAAAATGAGTATCAGACATTTTCAGTTAATGAGTGTCTGTTTTAATCGCCGGTACAAATATATTTATTAAGAAAATACCTTGTTGTTTGCGAAGATATTTGAAGCTGTACGTGTTTATGTTGTACATCGGTTCTTCATGAATGCATTTGTGTTCTTATTATTCCTGCGTTGTTTTGTCGAGTGCCGTGGTTACTGGGAGGAACTGACATTTTCTGAAGAATATGAAGAAACCGACAAACGAGGAGAACAGGTAAATCTTTTTTTTGTATCACACCATCGTTCTTCGGAATATCTTATATATTATACTTCCCTATTTCATATTAAGTATCAGGCCTGAGGAATTGAGGGAACGACTTCGGCCTTTATAACGATAAAATACTTAAATTTGTTAAGTCGGTTTTATGCAGACAAGTAGGCTATATTAAGGTTATCTGGACACCTCATTTTCCCAATTTTGTGGTGTTTTCTACACAATTCACATGTGAAATGGTGCAAATTTTTGTAAAATTCGTTGCTTACTAATAATATTTCGATTGATAACACAATTGATGTGTACACTTGTAAGTTGGTGCGTGCTCCTCATATTAGGTGTTCATTCTTAGCAATTGTATTAGGATAGGGTCCAGTCAGCCTTGTGAATGACATCGAGTCTATTTGAACAATGTATTACTTACTACAAGCCCATCGGATCTAAAGAACGATTCATTAGAGATGATATCAATATTAAAAAAATGAGTATAAATTGGTAAAATGTTTGGGAACGTCTATTAGGTGTAATGAAATATTATACTCCCATAACAATCATAATTCAATCGATATTTGTTGATTAATTTTCAAAGCACTCGTGTAACCAAAACATTACCTTTTCTTCTTGTTTAACTACTCACTACATTGCTAATTTCTGTTGTAATCTAAGTTCAACAAAGCCTTGTATAAGGTCTTAAAATACGTTTAATTCTTACTCTCATAGCAATTTATTGAACCTAAAATATGGAGAAATACTTACGGGCTGAACGGTTGAGCACTAGCTCGTCCTCTAGGAATGCAGATGAAGAATCGTAACAATGGTTAATGACTTTCAGCAACCTTTTGACGACCTCACTATGATATTGACAAATCATGTATCCGATTCAATTTATACACTTATTAGTGAAAGTACAACATATGCTGCAAGAGCCTCTCGAAGTTTCCTTTCTCATAGCCAAAAACATAATATTTGCAAGATACTGCCACACAACTCGTCATCAGACCCCTGACGAATGCGTGGACTTGTATTTACAAGCTTTGAAACTCCTGACCAAGGGTTGTGATTTTGACTGAAAGATGTGACTTCATTGCCAGGCAATCTTTATTATTTATTCGCCAGTAGAATTGTCCCAGTCGTTCAGTAGCATGCTCGAAGCTTTTCAATTCCCTTACACGCTACTCATTCTGCTATTATGCTATTATTATTATGCTGCAATTAGTTTTGTAAATGCCTGATTATTTTACAAGAATACAGAGGAGTATTTAGAGATTAGAATGGTGCCCGATCGGTCGCATTTTGCTCCTTCCTTCCCTGTACCCACTGAATTTCCTGTCATATGCGAGACTAGCGACCTTCGAATTGCATACCTCTTTTTATATCCCTAAATACAAGCTCTGGATGTTTTAGGTACACTAATAATTGGTACGATCCATGTTCAGTTGTGCCATCACCTGACACACACACTTCCACCGTCATACTACATTCCAGCAGCGGAGAAACAGTGAGATCCACGACGATTTTTTGCTGCCTACGCTGGATGAATTCATTCCCTGTAGACTTGTCAAATTCTTAGATTCGCTACAATACATGACAAATCCCGTGTTTGACACGATTTTCCCCATCGATGGCAGAAGACAGTCGATGCAGGAACGCTCTAGTTTTAAGTTAGTATCTAAGATTAGTTTTAATATAGTCCTTTTTGTAATCCGAAGGTGAGCCCCATCACCTGGTAGCGTTTTCATTTGTATAAATTTTAACAATAAAAAGATGATGTTAGTTTTTAGTATGTTAAACAACAGCTTAAAATGGATATATGCAGAAAAAGGAGCCACCCACAGCATTATATTTCATCAATTATATTTTACATTAATTTTGAATTTAAAAATGATAATTAAGAAAGTACAAATAAGTGTACCCTCGGTTTTTTTTTGTTTCCAGGAAGCGGGGTTTATAGCTGACCTGGACAGGGTTGGGCATCCCTTGAGTACTATTTACAACCCTTGCCCTGGACATGCAACAGGCCAGTTCGGGGAAGCATTCGCGGACCTGATCAGCGCCATGGCCATTTCATCTTGCATCCTTGCTGCGCCTTGCTCGTATCCGATTGACGTAGGAGGTAGGTAGACCATTAGTTATAATCTATAGTTGCTGTATTTAATTGATTTTTTTTTTTAAACCCCAAAACGATTATTTAAAACATGTACCTACTTGAATGCAGACTTAGCTAATCTGCATTTTTGGACGTGGTGCCTAAATCTTGTTTGATTGCAGTTGAGTAAAATGTTTTATTAATCTCAAACACTTGTTTCATTAAAAAAAAATAGTACAGATAGTTGAAAACATCTCCTTGTACTGCAGTCAAGATACATTTCATGATAAATTTGAGAAGTATTTATTGAAAATAGGAATGCTTTACTCTATGGCCGCCTGTTGCTATCAACGGGAAATGGTGGCCAATATAAGAGATTGAACACCGGGGTTTTCAGGAAGTTCAGTGGATAGAAATAACTTGACATGCAACATGAAGTCATTGACCAACATCGGGATCTGATGTGTAGCTCACTTCTTTTGAATGTATCTTGGACCTCTCCTATATATAAGCATCCCATTCTGGAATTTTCTGGGGTTTATAGGCTGGATAATGCTGCACCTTACACCATAGTTGGCCGGATGAAGTTATGCTATTTTCTTATTACTGTAACAGTTACCTTAAGTGTTACTTAATTACTGTAATTTAATATATTAAATATGTTATAGATTATATATAAGAGAATGTAATTTGGGCTTATAATTAATATAAATTGCTTTTCGTAGCTTGTCCGTGACGTATTGTAGTAGTAATAACATCTTGACAGCTCTCAACTGTAGTACCATTTACTAGTGGAAGTTTAACTCCCGTTGAGCAATTTTAGTGAAGTGATTAAATAAAGTAATTAATATAAAACAATTTTAATTATAAACAAATCTTTGATATAATAAAAAATGAGGATTACCTTACTTGTTTATCCATTTATCCATTAATTACTAAATTTTATATGTTGCATGCTAAAGTATTATTTTTTCTATTCTAGGTAACTGCCGCACAAAAACAATTTTCGATTTCATTGTAGTCGGTGGAGGTACTGCAGGGAGTGTAGTTGCTTCGCGGCTGTCAGAAATATCTGACTGGAATATTTTGCTGCTGGAAGCTGGAACAGATCCACCAATAACAAGTGAAATTCCATTTTTTCACGAGTATCTTCTGAAGACCGATGTCGATTGGCAATACCAAACAGTGCGGGAAAGTGGGCTGTTCAATGGCTACATGGGAAAAGTGAACAGATGGCCCAGAGGGAGGGCACTCGGCGGAACAAGCATCATGGGGAATATGCTTTACATCCGCGGAAGCCGGAAGGATTTCGACAACATGGCGGCAGCGGGAAACTTCGGCTGGTCTTACTTCGAAGTCCTACCTTATTACAAAAAGTCGGAAGACATGCGGTACAACGGGATCATCGCCAACGATATACTGGCTACTGGCCACAGCAGAGGGGGCCCGCTGACCGTTAGCCGGTTCGGGGAGAAACTGAAGATCACAGAGCTCCTTCAGGACGCAGCGGCTGACATGGGATATCCCATCAATAACGACATCAATGGGATAACTAGTGCGGGTTTCGCATCGTCTAATTACGGTAATGTCAGAACAGGTGAGCGAATGAACACCGCTAAGGCATTTCTCAATCCGATCAAGAAGAGACCAAATCTGTTCGTTATTAAACACGCTCGTGTCACTAAGATCCATATCTGTCCCCAGACTAAAAGAGCCTACGGAGTTGAATATTTTTACAAAAATGAGCGTACTTCCAGAACGCTGCGTGCCTCGCGTGAAATCATTCTTTCTGCTGGGGTGATCGAATCTCCTAAATTGCTGATGCTTTCAGGTGTAGGTCCCAAAAACGAATTAGACGATCTTAGTATCTATGTAATCCAGAATTTAAGGGTTGGAAGGAATCTGCAAGATTCTGTTATGATGCCTGCCTTACCTATAACACTTCAATTCGAGAATAATACAAGATCACCATTAGACTATTTAGATTTTTCTTACGAATATTTGTCTAGGCGAACAGGGCCATTTGCTACAATAGGTGTAACTGAATTGGTAGGAATGTTAAATGTCGACGAGAGTGACGATCAAGATATTCAAGTACAGTTTTTGTATGCGATTCTCAACGAAAGTAAAATTGTCAGCGATTTTACAAAGAATATAGGATTCGATGAGGATATCGCAGTACAGCTGATAAACGCCAATAGGATTGGGGACTTGATAATCCCTCAGGTACTACTGTTGCACCCTAGGAGCAAGGGGGTAATACGATTGAAATCAAGCGACCCAGATGCCATGCCATTAATACAAGCAGGGTACCTCGACCACCCTAAAGATTTGGAGTATATTCTGACAGGAATACGAATTGTGGAACGCCTTGCGAACCAGGATTTTTTAAAGTTTTACAATGCCACCATGGAGTATTTGTACTATCCAGGCTGTTGTGGAATAGAGCCCGGTACAGATTACTATTGGGCATGCGCGCTGAGCCACATAGTTGGAACTGGCCACAACCAGGTAGGGACTTGCAAAATGGGTCCTTGTGAAGATTCCGATGCAGTTGTTGACCCACAGCTCAGGGTCCACGGGATCAAAGGACTGAGGGTTGTCGATGCGAGCATTTTTCCCAAGAGTCTGACCGGTTCGATACTGGCTTCGGTGGTAATGGCGGCCGAAAAAGCAAGCGACATGATTAAAATGCTCTGGATAAGTAATTTTCAACCGACTTTTACCACCATCTCGCCGTACAGCCAGCCGACAACTCCTACCGCTAATACAGCTCCATTGAAGGCTTTCTCATAAGCACAGCTTTACTTGTAGCCTGGGACTACCCTGAAGTGATCGTTCGGCAAAGTCAAAGAAACCAGAGTTAACCTCTAGTGCAGTTGTCGATTCAATGTTGAATTTATAATTAGCCTATTAATAAAGCTGTATCTCTTTTAATGGGGTTCTTACTATAAAGTATGTACTCTAATCCCTAAGGCAAAGCCTCTACTGTCATACTGTATGATCGTTCTTTTACCTGTATGCATGTACAAATATGTATGCTCACCGATAGCGATCGTAAAAATGGTTTGATCGATCTGAATATAATAAATAAAATAGAATGGAAAAAATAATTACAAGTGTAAAAAGTCGGGGACGTTTATTCTGTCTCAGTGGCTATTTAAGTTTCAAAGTTTTCCCATGTTCTAGTATTCATTAAATATGGTAATAAAAAAAAAATAGGGGTATTAAAAAATTTGAAGTTTTGAGAACCAACAATAAAAGTCCCATGTTTATTAACTTTCCATGTCTAATTAGGGATTTTTCTAATTATTTTACCTATGATTATTTTTATATGTTTAAAAGTTGAGTTTCAGTTACCAAGATGCTTTGAAAAATAAAATTAAGTACTGGTCAAAAATAACTAGTAGTTTTTTCACTAATTTAAGCTCTTAAGATGTGGGGATAATATGGCCCATACTGAAACATGGCAACATGAGATCCTCTTAGCGGATTTATACGTCAATTGTTTAACATGATGTGCTACATAAAACTTAATTAAGAAAATCCAAGTAAAAGTTTCGAAATTGTTCATTGAAGTTGTAAATAAATAAACATAGGTAACTATGAAAATATGTGAACATCCGATCCAGTAAAACTGTTACTAAACACAGAGACTCAGAAATGGTGCCCGAAAAGTGATACTACTTCACAACGAAAATATAGAACAAATAACTAATAGGTTAGAAAATATATAAATACAAAAATAAACCAAATGAGCCCAGCAAATTTTACCTGTTTTGTACCCGGTATGAGCTACGACTTCTTAAACTGCTCCCAGGTGACTTCTTAAGAAACTTAACAAACTTCTAGCTGTTTTAAAATTTATTTTTTAAACTGTTTTTAGTAGATATTGGAGGTTTTGTTAGGTTTATATTTTTTTAAATATATTTATTATATATTTTCTTAGTCGAATTGACTGAAAGTAAATATCTTTAAATGGATGGTTAATAAACCAAGCGTTAAATTAAACCATTTTTTTTTAGTTCTGAAGTGTTACAGTTGGTGACACTGGATGATAGGTCAGTATGGAGATATCATTTAGATCAGTTTATGCAGTAGCAGTTTATTCCGAGTATAAACCAAACTAGTACCCATAATTCAACCCAAACTAGCACTAAGACCTGCAAGCTATGAAATACTACCTGCACTTAAGCTGTCTGCGCAGCCTAGAGGTGCATAAACATTTTTCAGAAATTATATCGGAGTTGCACATATGTGATCCAATAATTTTCTTAACGAGTTTAAAAATTATAACGAATTTATATGTAACTGTGAGGAATATTAATACATTTATTATTTTATTTTATGGTGTTGGCTAATTATACTCTAGCAATTCCCGTGTAGGTCCCGAGGTAACCTGTTCCTAAAACCGGACTAATTATCTGCATTTAAAACCGATTCACAGAACCAACGTAAGCATAAGAAATAGAGAGTTTAAGACAAGCACAATTCTAAGTTGAAACAGGTTGAGAAACAACTTTAAAGTGACAAAACTCGGTCCGGTTAGATGTGAGAGGAGTTTGAAGTAAGATTTGTGGGAGGGGTAAATCTTAAAACGATCATGTCATGTTTGCTAAATGGTGTAGGAAATAAAGGCTGATTTACATGTTGGTCTCCCCCAACATGTGAGTTTAATGTGTAAGTAAGAATATATTAAGATTGTCAATGTGGAAGTTGGGAAGGTACTTAGTCATCAGAGGCTGACTGTCATACACGGAGGAGATCGACAGGCAATAATCCCTTTTAAACCAAGAACTCAAGCAATGCAAGTGAGTGTGAAAAAATCGCTGATCGCATTTTCCCAACGAATATAGAGTTCTTAAACTTAAAATTTTTCATTGTTGCCAGATAATTCCCCAAGCCTCGATTTTATTTATTTATTTATTTTTTAAACACTGTAAGCTATCAATCACTAAGAGAAATTATTACTAATTATTACTAAGAGCTGTGAACTGCTGGAACATACATTTTTAGAGATGTGGTTTTTAGGGATTAAATATGAAGAAAGAAGGTTATAAAATTAAGCATCAACATGATTAGTTATTAGTATTAAAAAAAAAAAAAAAGGTTTGCCTCACGTCTCCACTAAAACGAAATTATTTTTAACCATTGATATTTTGTTTTAAATTAGTTTTTTTTCTGCTTATTTATTTTAATTTCTTTTTATTATTGTTTTATTTATTCATTTCAAATATCGAGAAAATGATATTTAAATTAGACGGTGAAAAAAAGTAACAATATTCAACATATATGAGGTCGTACCCACAAGAAACAGAATGTTTGTGGAGTTTTCGTAGCACTGGGTTTCGCCGGTAGGATCGTATAAAGCAACTTTTCACCAGTCAGTATGCCAAGTGCCGTCACTGCAGAAGGTTACGTTCTGCCTGTGATAATTTATTTGGGACAGTTGTTTTGCACGCTCGTCTTTTTGTGACGGGTGATTTTCGTGAACAACGGGTGGCCGTGAAGTTCCTGTTTGGAAAACTGGCACAGAAACCTTTGAAATATTAAAAGAGGCTGTGATGTGAAAGTGACTTGGAGTTTAGTACAGCGAATTTTAAGTGAAGACTTGGGGATAAGAAGGGTGCCCGCTCACCCATCCCTCTCTGTGCGCCGATGACCAAAAATGGCCCACTGTGCCCCATCCTTCCTGGTCACCTGACCTGGTCTAGCACCCTGATACTTCTTTTTATTCCCCCGAATGAAAAGGGGCATGAAAGGAAAGCGTTTTTTGTACGTTGAAGAAGTAAAGACAAAAACGACGGAGGCGGTGTCTGGCATTACATAGGGGAATTTGAAAAATGTTTAGAACATTAGAATAAAGGATTTGACAAGCGTATTGACTCCAATGGAGAGTACTTTGAAGGAGATCAAAGGTTTTTTTTGTAAAAGAATTAATTAAATCACTTTGTCACTTTGACGAAAGGGTAAACTCTGTTCACTGCTTGTGGAGGAAATTGGCTTTTAGGTTGCACCGCACCTACGTACTGCAGATTGAAGGCATAGATGTCCAATAGTAAGGAATATTTTAATAATTAGCTAGTATGCTATATGTAATCCTTTGCATCATTTGGACGTATGTTAAATTTTAATTTCATTTCACTTAACCATTTTTAATAAAGCATATTGTAGTGTAAAATTCTATTTTATGTGACATTCCTTCCATTGACCACCACGTCAATTTATTAAGGTAAATTACCTTGGATTCTATTGTGGAAAATAGTAAATTAATTGAATAAATTTGAGCAAGGTATAATTTTGCATTAATGTGCATGTATTGCTAGTGCAATACTCTCAGGACAAATCCTTTATCAAAATCCTATCGAAATAGAGGAATAAAATCTTTTAGTAGTTGAATAGTTTAAATGGTATCCCTTTTAAATAAAATATTTTAATCATTCAACTAGAGTGTAAATGCGTGGTGTTGTATGTAAGTCAGGTAGATCTATAAAAGGATATACGCATCCACAGAAAATATACATCCTTTATGTATCCTTAAATGTTATGTATTCGGATACAGTTGATATATCAGATACATAACAATGTACGTGATTAAGAGTAAATAAAAACTCCGATTCACCGAACGTGGGAAGCCCAAACCTCATCGCTTAGCGGCACTTAGGAACTACAGAAAGAAACAACAGTCAAGTTTATTATAATCACAAAAAGGTTTATAAATGTGGGCAGTAGTTTATAGGACTAATATTTATTATAAAGGAGGCAGGAAAGGAGTTATAAATGTGGGCAGTAGTTTATAGGACTAATATTTATTATAAAGGAGGCAGGAAAGAAGTTATAAATGTGGGCAGTAGTTTATAGGACTAATATTTATTATAAAGGAGGCAGGAAAGAAGTTATAAATGTGGGCAGTAGTTTATAGGACTAATATTTATTATAAAGGAGGCAGGAAAGAAGTTATAAATGTGGGCAGTAGTTTATAGGACTAATATTTATTATAAAGGAGGCAGGAAAGAAGTTATAAATGTGGGCAGTAGTTTATAGGACTAATATTTATTATAAAGGAGGCAGGAAAGAAGTTATAAAATATATTGAAAGCGAATCGAGTTACCGGGTTATCGAAATTTAAAATAAAACTTATCGAGGTTAGAGAAACTTAAAAAAAATAAAAATAAACTCAATACAACTAGAACCGATTACAGCTGATATACACGTGGTAAATCTCACTGTAGTGATATTTTGGGGGTATACATATAGGGGCTAGAACATAATCTACAATGTTAATAATTAGGCTTTTAAGAGAACTATAAAATGTAATAAAACGAAATTATCAAATTGTAGGTTTATCAATCAACGTCATAATACATTTCCACGTATAGCAAAACATTCGATACTCTGACGGAATGCAACCACGACACTTGCGCACTCGCTTGGAAAATAATGGAATTCATCATATGAGAGTAAAACTGTGAATAGTTTTGAACAGACCGCGGTTCCGTTTAACCTTTCATTTCGCCAACATGTGATGTACCTCTTTACTAAATTATTGAATTCACCACAAAGGAATTATTAAGCAGTTTAAAAATGTAAATAAGTTTTACCGGGCAGTTGAAGATGTTGCTGTAATAACTGTGATCGACTACGATTCGAATGGTGCCCAAATTTTGCGAGACAAAACTTTGATGGAAATGGACTTCGTTATTGTGATTGGCATGGTGATGTCTGGATTGCTACCGACCTCTGGAAATAAGGGTGATTCGCAGGATTCTGGTGAGAATGACCAGGTAAGGGTGTTTAATAAACTTTTGAAAAACATATAGTTTTTGTCTTCTTTGAGTTGTGCTGAGTTTTACCAAAATTTGAACTAAGCCCCGACATTAAAAAAGGTGCAGGGACATTATTGGTTTATTATTTTCTTATACTCTGTGCTAAAAGTGAACCGTTTTGATACTTCTATTAACCGTCTCATTAAACAATAACTAATTATGTATGATATGTTCAGAATATTTAGCTAGACCAATTATATATTTCATAAGCATATTTACATTTTAACACGAATTGAGCTATTTGTCAAATAATAAAAATATTTAATGGTTGCTACCCAAACAGTACGTTGGGCATTCAATGGAAACACAACAAAGTTTTGGGTTAAACCCCCGAGAACATTAGCTTATTTCACATGGTCCATAGATAAAAGATATTTGCACGTCAGACCCTCAGTAGTGGCAAGGTTGAGCTGCCAAATATTCTAACTGCTACAGACTTAAGTTATAGGGATAATTCTTGTGTAATTATGTAGTACCTGACCCTAGGGAGGTTATAAAGGGTCAGCTGTTATTTGGCCTTTTCCTCGAGTCACGCATTCTTATTGTTATTAAAATAAAACTGAGCGATTAAAAGTGGTTTGCCTGTTAATAAAAAACCCTTAATCTTAACAAGACGAACGCGGTTCGAAATTTTTCTCTTCAGTATATAAAATGGCAAATGAAACAGATAGATGTAATACAATTTAGAATAAAGGATTAGTCAATGTAAACAATGATATACATTATATAAACAAAAGACTAAAATAAGGATTCAATATTATATTTCATTTTAAAATCCAATATTGGACTTAGTAGCAGCCTGTATGAAATTGATGAACTAAATAAATATTTATCATTATAATTTTTCAGGAAGCAGCACTTATTCCTGACTTGATTCTTGGAACACCATCCGCTGACTTCTTTAACCCATGCCCCCTCCACTCCACAGGCCTCGCAGGTCAAGCTTTTACTGAGCTTATAAATATCTTGATCATATCAGAATGCCTGCTTGGGACGCCATGTTCATACCCCATAAACCAAGGAGGTGGGTATCAATGGTGCTAGGTATATTACACCATTTAAACGATATTATATCTACAGTATCTACTATAAATTAAGAAACTCCGAACCCCCAGTTCAGGGGGCATGCTGTAAATTTTATTATAGTGTTAGACTATGAATTCGACTTTGATGGGTTGTGTTCAACTACAAGTCATACTTCCTTCTGGTATGGAACCCAATGAACAAGTTTAGTCGTTTTTTGCTGCCAGCGATCATAATAAATATCACTGGCAAATGATTCAATGAGAACTCTGGTATGTAAGTTAATGTATTTCACAAAATAAAGAGAGCTCAAGGAATTTTATTGTTTAACTAATTCGTTTTGAGTTAGGAGTTAAACAAGGAAATTAGACCTGTTTCTTGTATACCAATTTTAAATGTACTTTTCATAGTGCCATTTCTAATTTCCCCGCTCACTTTCATTACTCCCTCAGTCGTGTCTAAAGTTGAATTCAAGCATAAGTGCTGGCAGGATGTTCTTCCCGGGATTCTGGGATTATAGATTCTGAGTGCATTAGGTTTCTAATAGTTTAGAGTTAATTAGTATTGAACAGATAATTTATAAATTTTCCCTCTGTGGTGTGTGACCAATTCAATTACATTTCCTTCACGTTTTGATGTCTGTATGCTAACTTGCGTCTGATCAGTACGTTGGTATGGGTCATCATTGGAAATTTTATCCACCCTATAAACTATTTTTATTTATTATACCTATTTAGATAAAAAAAAGCTATAATAAAAACGACAATTAGAAACTTCTGAAGTTGTTAACAGGCAATACAGTAGAACCTCCCTTATCCGTCTTCTGCTAGGCCGACGACTCTCTGGGTAATCCGACCGTCTGGTAACACCCGCTGTGTACTCAATATTCTTGGAACCTCAAGCCACTGAACTGATGAATTCACAGCAAGGAAATTTTAATTCAAGTGAAACCTTCTCCTTCCTTTTAAGCCGCAATTCTTTCAATTCAAATTCTACTTGCTATAGAAAATAAATTGCTCTGAAAGAGCAAGTTTATAATATCGACGAAGTCGACCCAAATCATAAAAATAGTTTAACCAATAATTAAATAAAATGCTTATCCAACAGCACCGACAGTCTCAAGACCATGGAGTTGTTTGAAGTTATATATTATTTCCTTTAAAATTGAATGGAATTTTATATTATCCTGTGAAGCAGGAAGGATGTAATAAAGACTTTCAATCAAAAAAAAAAAATGTGTAAAACACCTATTAGTTTTATCTCCGCTTAATCCAACCTTATTGCTGTTCCAACCTATCCCCTGGTCCCGTCGAGGTCGGATTAGCGATGTTCTACTGCAGTAGTTACGTTCCTGGTCTCAGAGCCGTATAATCGCATTGGTATTTTAAAGTCACAAGTTTGTTTTCAGTAGGTAAGGCTGCACGAATGCTCCATTGGATTTAAGGTACAAGGAGGAACATACTTACTCTATAAAATTATTACTCGTTCGGAGATCACGAGTGTTGGTGAAATCGTCCTCATTTCATTTGATGATCTATTTATCATTAAATTTTAACCCGAGTTTCTCTGTACACATTTTACTCTTTTTTGTTTTTCTTCGAATATCTGAGTCAAAAGACCTAGTACATAAAATCCAAATCTTAATCCTATTTTCCCATAACCAGTCAAGTCCCTCAAAACCGTATCCAATATTAGAAATAATACAAAGTTGAAGAAAAAATATAAGCCGAACGATCACTAGTTCTCGTCTTTGAAAACACTACCAAACGAGGAACTTGACATCCGTTTCCACTGTACATTTATTTTTAATCTTTACAATCCTTCATCTTTAGTGGATGCCAAAGAGCTTTCTTAACAAATGGGAATGAATGGACAGTTCCTCCATTGTACAAGTAAAGTTTTCCTTGTAAAAGACCATCCATGTTTCTAAGATTACCGTAGTCCGTGACGCTGATTTGCCCACCTTAAATGTCAAGTTTTTCAAGGGTTTCTATCTTTTTAATTCATGGTGTGCCCTTTATCTAGGTTGAAGTTTATGTTGTTTTTTGGGTTAATGCTTAACTCCTCCTAGGACTCCTTCTTTTTATCACATATCTTGTCCGATGAATCTCCGGTCGAGCCATGCCTATTACCACATAATGCTAGACAATAAAAAGGAGCTAGATTAAAAAACCACTAACACATTTTACTGCTTCAAATAATTATATTTCCAGGGGAATGTGAGTTGCCAGCTGTTTACGATTTTATAGTAGTCGGTGGTGGAACTGCTGGGTCAGTCATTGCAGCTCGTCTCTCGGAAGTCTCGGAATGGAGCATACTCCTCTTAGAAGCAGGGGGCGATCCTACAATGTCTTCAGATGTACCTTACTTCTATCAGAATCTGATTGGATCTGATGTTGATTGGGCATTCAAAACCCAGAATGAGAAGGGGCTGTACAACGGCCTGATGGGAAAGGTCAACAGGTGGCCGAGAGGGAAGCTTTTAGGAGGTACCAGCAGTATGAATGCAATGCTTTATGTTCGTGGTATGCCGAGAGAGTTCGATAATCTTGCTGGCACTGGAGTTTTGGGATGGTCATATTTAGAAGTTCTTAAATATTTCAAGAAGTCTGAGGACATGAGAGATATACATATATTGAGGAGTCCTGGATACTCGAAGATGCATTCGCGTGGGGGGCCACTCACCTTAAGCAGATTTGGAGGTACGGAGAAGATAATGGAGATTATCGAAAATGCAGGTATTTCGATGGGGTTTGCATCAAACTTGGACATTAATGCTTATAACGTGGCAGGATTCACGATACGTAATCAGGGAACGATCAGAAATGGTGAACGAATTAATACTGCCAAGGCATTCTTAAATCCTGTCAAGAAGCGAAAGAATCTTCATGTTGTCAAGCATGCCTACGTTTCCAAATTATTGATATGCCATAAAACTAATCGAGCATATGGCGTTGAATATTATTATCGCAACGAAAAGTCAGCCAGGGTTGTACGTACCAAGAAAGAGATAATAGTGTCCGCAGGTACAATTGGATCACCGAAAATTTTAATGTTGTCAGGAATAGGGCCAAAAGATCATCTTGAAGATTTAAACATATTCGTTCAAAAAAATTCCGCAGTTGGATATAACCTGCAAGATCATTTAATGTTTCCAGGGATCCCAGTTAGCATCAGTACTGGAATTGCGGCAAGAACACCATTGGATTATTTAGATCAAGCATATGAATATTTGACGAGGCGGAAAGGGTGTTTTTCAAGAACAGGAGCTACAGAAATTTTGGGGTATATAAACTTGTACGATGATGACTCCCCAGACATTCTCTTGCAGTTCATGTTCTTTGTGGCCAATGAAACAGAAAACTTGGTATATTTTTTAAGGGGTTTAGGTATTGAAGAGGACATCGCTCTACAATATCACGAGATAAACAAGAAATCGGATCTGTTGATTCCACTGCCGCTGCTTTTACATCCTAAAAGTAAGGGTTTTGTTAAATTAAAATCGAACGACACAGACGATATGCCTATCATACAAGCTGGATATTTAACTGATTTAGTCGATATGGAACATATGGTCAGTGGTATTAGAATGGTAGAAAAGCTTATAAAGAGCCAGTCGATGAAGCAGTTCAACGCGTCCATCGAGTACTTCTATTATCCTGACTGTTGCGACTTGGTTGTGAGCAGTGACGCCTATTGGGCCTGCGCCATCAGCCATCTCGCCGGCACTGGACACAGCCAAGTAGGAACTTGCAAGATGGGATCTAGCACAGATAGCTCATCCGTCGTGGACCCCTCGCTCAGGGTTATCGGCTTGAACGGTCTACGGGTGGCGGACGCCAGCGTGATTCCGAAGGCACTGTCCGCGCCACCGCTGGCTGCGACCATCATGATCGGGGAGAAAGTGTCGGACATGATAAAAATGGACTGGCTGCCATCGTACCAGCCTTGGAGCACGATTCGCACTCAGAACGGTTCCACATGTGACACTTCAACGAAGAAATCTGAAGAGCAATGCAATACAGTCGGTAGCAGTCCTGTGGCGAAGCGACCAAGCCTCAGCAGTATGGACACGGAGTTTACACGACGCGTCGGTAAAACCAGTGGCAGTACAGAGACAGATCAAGAACATCGATCTTACACAGATAGTATAAATATACTTGTGAGTGAATATCAATCTCTCACAGAGAATAACAATAGACTGGTGGTGAGTGAACAGCAACCTTACTCAGACAGTACCAATACAGTGCCGGAGCTCTCAAGACGCAGCAGTAAAGACAGTACTCGTATAGCGCCGGAGCACCTAAGACACACCAGTGAACACTCTTTCATTCAACTATTAGAGAACCCAAGATTCACTAGTAAACACAGCATCAGTCCACTACTGGAGCACCCAAGACACACCACTAAAGACAGCATCAGGCCGCAGACAGCTAAAGGCAGCATGGTGGAACATCCAAGACACACCAGTAAAGACAGTGCCAATATAGTTCCGGAACGCCTAAGACACAGCAATACATTCCCTAGGATTGCAGCGACAGTACGCTTACGGCATACTATTAAAGACAGTAGGCAAACTCCAACGGAGCGCTCTCGAAAAACAAGTAAGGGTTTAATTTTGGTGCCAAAAGGTTAGACCCTTGACAGGGATGGGCAATTGCCACGCTGCGTAGTATTCTGAATGATAGATCAATTGAGGAGTTCTTTGATCACTCAATTATTGAGGAATGTGGATGTCCAATATTCATCCAAAGTTTGTAGGTCCAATTAAACGGAGAGGAATCCAGATGATATTGACCAAGTCAAACACTGTTACCTCCAATGGCTATGAAATATCCAACATTATGGAGTGAATTATTTTATGTAGAGCTTTTTGCCTAATCGCCGGTGAACAATAATATATGAATTTCAATTAAATATATATCTCCTAAGATACATATTAAAATATCGATTCTTCAATTGCGCACGCCCTAAATGGGACGGCAGGTAATATCATAAAACAACGAATTAAAAGGAAATTGACAATACGAACCTCTCCTACGAATCAAAGTTGGTCGATGAAACATGAAAAATCAGATTCAGGCGATGAAACAAAATGATGAAGAAATATATAACTGCCTATGAAAAAATCAAATCTTAATAACCTCGAATAAACTTATTTTATCAGATACATTAAATCAAATCTGAAATCATGCCTTCATCTTGTGGAAAAAACACTAATATATTTTTTAATGAAAAATATATATTTGTAAACTTAACCGTCTATTTAATGGATATTAACTTTAGTTACTACGATTTATAGCTTAGTACCGCTGTATTAATCTTGCCAACAATCTCTTTTCAAGTTTCAAGAATTATTGATTGAATCGCTTTGATAAATTAAAGATAAGTGTAGATAAAGGGCTTCACTTGAGTGAGCTTTTTACCCTTAACTAAAACCTTGACTTGAATAATTTCACATATAATACCGAGAAGTTATTTGGATTGAAGGAACTATACTTGAACTATTCATACGGGAGGGATTATTTGGGGTTGGCTAGTGGGGAGTACTGAATTTATCAGGCCACGAGCGGACTGAATGATTTGACAAGTGGTTAAATTTGAATAGATAACAATAATCTATGATATATATCTTGTAATGCCTTAGTTTAGCGTCGGACCCTCCAGCGCAGAGGTGGGTTAGTCAGTGGTTCTTCTTCCGATGGGCGTGTAACGACATTTTCTAGTCTAGCGTGTCACTCTTGCTGTAAATGACGTGTCTGCCTCTCGTATCTCAGGTTTGACCTACCACTGCCCACAAATAGGTTGTAGCGAACGCTAACTACATAAGTGTTAAATCACCCTATACTCTGGTGCGTATATAATATATTGTAATTAATGTAAATCATGTTTAAAGTTTTAAGCAATAAATCATGCAGGGGCCGGCAGTCGTAACAAGTCAGGTAACAGCAGGTGCACGGCTTAAAAGCCACTTGGCCGTCATAAAATAGACCTAGGGTCACCTTCCGGCGGTCATAAAATCTAAAAGCCATGCCATAAAACAGTCCTTTAGGGGACGAGGGGTCACGTACCTCGTGGCAGGTGTGCGCATTTCCTAGCCCCCCCCCAAGCAGGAACTATATTTAAACCAGTGCGTTTGACTACTCTTTCTCAGTCTCCTCATCTCCTCAGCCGCTTTACTCGGTCGCTTTACGCCAGGGTCGCTTGGCCCTGGAAGGCAGTCACTTAGACTCCTCGTCAGCCTACTCTCTCTTCAGCGCCGCTGAACCCGTCACCCTATTTCTCAGCCGCCTTGCAGACCCTCTGGCGCCTTGTACCTGTTACGCTGCCGGGCCCCCGCCTGAACTCACCGCCTGAACTATTAACGCCGACATGGAACATGGTCCATGTTATCAACTACAACAATTCGCACTTGTCACCAGGGCTAGAGTGATTAGGCACTCCCCTAGTGGCAACCCGACATAGGTCATCCTAGCTCTGGAGTGGTAGGGAGCATCTGATGAAGGGCCCACAACCTAATCCAATTCGATAGCCAAATCGAGCATAGCTAAGCATATAGCTATTGACTATTTAGCTATTGATATTTATACATATTGTTATGAGCTTTCAAAGACGACAGGAACTCTCAAAATCTCACCTTTGAGCATATATTCTTTTATACCTTATCATACATTTTCAGAACCGTGCCCTTTGCCGCAAGGTGCCACCGTTGTCACATCCAGCGACGACATGTCACTTGAACAATATATATTAATAATCCCTTTTAAATTAGCACTCATTCAACACACCGCAGGCTGAAGAATGTTTACTACCCCATTACCGAACAAACATTCAGCAGTGAACTGGTTCTTCCCCCTATCACCTCTTACGTCATTATGGCAAGTTATTACTAAATCAATGAGCGAATGAGACATATCAAATGGCTACTACCTTGAATATTGATTTACGCACTTATTAATGCAATTGTTTACCGAGTCGCTCGTGAACGTCGGCATAACCCACCTTGTATGAAGGCCTTACTAATCTGCTGCTTCACCTTAAACTTGGAATATAAAATCTGAACTCAAGAGAGCAAGTTAAGAAAAGAAAGCAACCAGACAGCATTGTATTCTTTCTAAGTTATTTTCTTTCATATCCTCTTTTTACTGTTGAATCGATTAATTCATAGAGCGTATCGATTCATTTCCCTTCAGCGTAAACCAACATTTTCTTTGACCAATCTAATTGACACCTTCTTACAGTAGTTCTAACACGATGAATAAAAATAAACTTCGAAAATAAAATCATTTATTGATGCTATTATATGCTAAGATTTTGTGCAATCTTCCACTTTGAATTATTTTCCCCGATATATCAATTTCTGATACTCTGAAAAAAAAAAAGAAGGAAATATATCATCAAATAACTCAGAATAATTTAACTGATTATATGAATAAAACCTAAAATAACTAGTCAAATTTACAATATATATATAAACGATTATTCGCCCTACACAAGTCGTTTGTTTTAAGTAAAAATTCATTAATATTATAATTTGTAGTTTGAAAATATGTTTTCAAAATATTTTGAAAAGGCTACGATTTAATTAGTCTGATGCCTCATCACCATTTCTCAACCTTTTGATTTTGAAAAATCCTTTAAAATGAATAAAAAAAAAAATTACCTTGATCATGTTGTAGGCATGTTCCTCTTCTCTCGTTGGGTACTGCCTCTTCATTGCGTCTAGGTCTCTTTTGATTTCTTCCAAGTAAGCAATAGCGTCCTCTCGGCTAAGCTGCATAACAAATTTATTTTTAAGATTTTAATGAGAGATTTCAGGAATTTTAATCAAGATCGTTGTTATTTAATATTGTTTAATGTCCAGTTCCATTAATAGGAAAACATTAAACGATTGACAGCTATTTGTAATACAAAAATATCTTCTATAAAGCAGAAGTTTAAGCTAGCTAAGTGTGTGTGGAAGGACACAGAAATAAAGCAATTGACCTTGCAAAACAATTCATAACTCCCTGTAAATGATTATATTGACAGATCTTTACAGTATAGTTAACAAATAAATACTTACTTCTGTAATATATATATATTATAGCACGGTATATATATTGTACGGTTATCTTGATATTAGGTTACAAAAAATATTATAGCAAATGGATATCGATTTCAAAATTATTAAAACATATGCATTTACATCACTTATCGACCTCGAACCCAACGAATGTCCTGGATTAGTTACTTTATGAATATTAATGATGAAGTCTATTAATGTATGGGAGGTGGTTTGAGATTAATTTGCACTAATAACCCTTCAATACGAATTATAAGTTCAGTATGCTACGCTTCGTAATTTGTCATTTAAATCAATAAATCATATTTGCAAATAATTATTATCAGTATAACAGTATGTATTTATTAGGATCAATATTTTACTACAGTATTATTATACATAATTTACAATATCGTATTGTTTGTTATATGTAGTAAATTTAAATAGGGTATGGCATCACACTATGATTATTAATTAATAGCCAAAAAAAACCCATGTTGGGGATTTTGTCCACTCGTGAAATACAGCCCCCGACTGGATTTGTGGAGGTCCCGAGGTTCTAGTCCTTATTCTGCAGTATATTTTTGAATAGTCTGTTAATTGCAAACATTTTATTAAACTTTCCTGGCTAGGAAAATCGTTACAGTAATGTCACATTTTAAAGATGGTTCACTCTGCTTTGGTTTTTAGTTGAATTATTGTGTGAACGGAGGTCATATTTGGACATCTATGATCGTGATTGTAGCGACCCGCTAACTACATAAGTGTTAAATCACCCTATACTATGGTGCATATATAATGTATTGTAATTAGATGTAAATCATGGTGAAAGTTTTAAGCAATTAATCATGCTCGGGACCGGCAGTCATAAAACTAAAAGGGTCGGCAGAGGGCAGCCATAAAACAGCCAGGTACCAACCGGCCTAAAAGCCAGGTGGGCAATAATGCCACCTGGCATGCCATAAATAGTCGTAAACAGTCCCTTAGGGGTCGAGGGGCAAGTAATTGGTCGCAGGTGTGCGCATTTCCTCACGTCGGCCTGGGCTTCCTCCACCAAACAGGAACAGTATTTAATCCCGAGGCTTCTAGCCCTAAATCCCACTCAGTCTTCTACTCTCTTAGAGTCTCTCACCCGCTTTCACTCGGTGACACTTTACGCCCGGGCCACTGGCCCGGGAAGTCAGTCTCCCACTCTCTCCTCAGCGCCTCTGAGTCTGTCACCCTGTGTTTCAGCCTCCTTGCAGACCCTCTGACGACTTGCTGTACCTGTGACGCTGTCGGTCTCCCGCCCGAACTCTTAAAACTGGTCTTATTCTTTATGAAACCTCTGTACCTCTTCTCTTGAACATAGTGCATTGTCGGGGCACATATCTATCATAAAATGGACTCAGATATGTTATTAACTCGAACAATCCGCACTTGTCACCAGGGCTAGGTGATCAGGCACCTCCTAGTGACAACCCGACAGTGATGTTATTAGTTATTGTTATAAATAAATTAGACAAAAAGGGTCTGTCAATATTATCTGAATAATCATTTTCATCGGCTTATAGTGTACTTTGTTTGGTAATATTGATTGATTATTATTGTTTCAGAAATCATGGACTTTTCGTTTTTAAAATTTTTTTGTGATATTTGTTTCGGCGTAAAACCCTCACGGTCATCAACGCCGTTGTTTGTATATTCAAACTCATTTTTGGGATCCCACCGATGGGAGTCCGAACTAGTGCAAACAAGGACGAGAGCCTAGGCCCCTCCTAAACCGGCTGGACAGCCCATGAGGCACCCCAGTCCTACATGTCAGGGGGTGGTTATAAATATTGTTTTGTAGGATAAGAACCATTGGCACATCTTTATTTCCAATTAAATATTATTGCAGCCTTCGTAAAACTAACAAAATGTAGGTCTAATTTTAATTTTTTTACACATTTGAATTATTATCTGCTATAATTAAATCGTTTATTCATTTTATTCATTCATGTAGACGACATTCACAAATTAAAATAGTCACCTGGCATTCCACCTCCATTCAACTACTCGTTTATGTTATCTATAGTTGAGAATAACCTTCTTAAATAACTTACCGTCCCATCCTGAATAAAGTCTTCGATGGCTGAAGTCGCACCCTTCTCGTCCCTGGTCCAGAATACGTACTCGGCCAGCTCCTGAGGGCTGTACATCATGCTGATTCTGGATGGTTGTGAGCCCATCTGACCCTGGTTTTTGAAGAAAAACAAACAATTAGGTTTCGTTAGACTACTGTGCAAAAATATTTTTAGTTACAGTAGAATATCCGGACAAGTTTGTCAACAATTTTTTTTTAAATTTGAAAACGAATAACACAATTACAACATAGTTAAATTAATGGTTCCGCAAGAATGGTTGAAATGCCAGTGCGCCTGTTTTTGGCCGTACATTTCTTTAGTAACATGCTTCCTACCTATATATAAACTTACTAAAAATTGATGTTATATAAAATAACATTTGCCTAGAAGAAGTTTCAGAATGAGCGTCATCCAAAACGGCACTATGTAAGTTTTAAACTGCACTAATTAAATTCATTTAGAAAAAGTTTGGACGCATTTATGACGCAGCCAGAATAATCTTTTTAAAATATAGTTGGCTATCTATGGAATGTCACCTGTCCCGGGAAGAACTTTCATGAAACCAGCTCTTCCCCTCATCAGCACAAACCCAGATTTGACCAGCGCTGGCGAGGCTACGTATGAGAAATAGCAGAAACTACTTTTACTCCTCTGGCCTGAAGTCCTACGCCCTGGGGGGACTTACCCTTTGGGCAATTTAGAGCAGTAAGCTAGAGCCAGGGACTCAGTAGAGGTTGGACCTTAGCAGACTCCTTTTGATACTCACCATTAGCATGAGTCAGTTGAAAACCACTTCAGCCGAGTAGAGGGAGCGAGAACAAATGGGTTGGCCAACAACTGGATTTTTATTATAGTTACCAAGTAAAGTATTCTTGCAAAAATATTAACCAAAATCACCAACAGTTTATCTAAATCACCCTCAAGTAACCAGCCTTCAGGTTATATTCACACCACAGCTCACCAATAATTATTCCCTGTATATTAGTTTACTTTATAATTCATTCAAAAACAATAAGAAAAAAATCAACTAACATACTAACCCATATTGTACCCTAAATTTGGCTATTAACCCTCCCACTTTTTTACCATAAGCACTTTCCAGTTATTTATCCTTCCTTCCTTTTTATACCATTTATTGTTATACAGTCCACTAGCACTAGTTTTCAATATTACCATCACCACTTACTAATGGAGGTAATATCTGCTACTATTACCTATACAGATTATCAACATTAATTAAACACCACACATCACATCACAATTGGAGTAGATTTTATCGGAAAATTAAATTTCTTTCGAGGGCAGGACTTAAACTCGAAACCTGGAATTTGGGGCTCTTGTCCACTAAGATGGATTGGATAGGAATACGCAACTTTGGACAAGAGCTTATGGAAACAATATAATTATTAGAAGATAACGCTATTAAGTTAATAATCCTAAAAAAAAATGACAAAATTCAAAAAATGTAAAAATCTACAAAAAAGAGAGTGCTACGAAAAAAAACCCATGCAGAGATTTTTTCCGTAATCCACTTTAGTCTAAGAGCGACCTTTAATTACCTTTGAGATATTTCACCCTTTGGTTTTTTTAAGGGTAACTCAATCCACTTTTTTTTAGGGTGGCTTTTTAGTTTGTACTGTGTAAGGGTAACTTTTATCAGTTGGTGTACCCTGTTGGAGTTGGTGGTTTGTATCAAATGTTGTAATACTCATCTATGCATGAGATATTTGCATAAGCATTTGAATTTGACGATTGGTTTGGGATATGATTTTTTTGTTACGAGCCATGCCAAATTGAAGAGCTTACAAATGTCAGACCCAAAGGGAAAGGGTCTAGTTTCATTCACGGAATGGGTGTGTTCGTCTGTCTGTATGTTCGACAAATTCTCACCAATTTCACCAACATTTATTATTTTTCAAGTCCTAGATCAGAAGCTATTTAAACTCTAAGGTTCTGATTCAACCCCACCCCTCCCGATGGTTAATGGCACATTAAAGGCGGTAATGTGAAAATAAGTTTTTAGAGCGGACTATTGAAAAGGGATCAACTAGTAAATTTACAAATTAGGCATCTTTTCTTCTCAAGCAAGTTGTTTAGGTGCGCTAAAGTCTGCTAGGCTGTGGGAGGTTTTCGATCTATCTTAGAACTATACAACAAAGGGGTTGTAAGCCGTAAATTGTAATGTATATCGTTATCGATTATTTGTTATGGAGTTAATAAGTAATATTATTTAGGGTAAGTATTTCTCAGAGGAAGAGTAAAAACCATTTTGCCATTTGGACGTTGCTGGTTGCGCTGCTGTGGTGTATTTCCTGTTGTACGCAAAGAGTGGCTGTGCTAATGATTTCCAAACATGAACTAGCGCATTAAAATCTACTTGGTAATTTCTAGCCTATACTGGTTTGTGATATCCGGACGTCCTAACTTACTCATGAGCAATAATGTCTGCCCTCAAGTGATATATTTAATAGCCCAGTTAACTTCAGGAGGGCCGTTGGTGGAAATGAGTGTTAGAGTCAATCAAAACTGAAGGAGGTGCGAGTAGTGGAAGAGACAGCGTCAGATAACAGACAGCGTCCTCATGAAATGGATTTCGTCTATGTAATCACGGAAGTGTTTATGTTGTAAATATTCCTTTATTAAATGACATTTACTTTTTTTCATATAACAACAAGACAAAATACGTTAAATCCTATTCCTAGATTTCATAGCCAATGAATTTTAAAATACTATTAAAAGGTTTATTTCAAATAATTTAATAATTAATTATTAAATAGTAATGATAAATATTAGTAACAATCTTATAATTCATAATACCGGCTGTCAGAGTAATTACAGGAGAAGTAGATTTGTGATTAGTTCATACCTTTTTAATTGTAAGAAAATTCAAATTTTCTGTATGACACTTTACCAAATTTGGAAAATATTGTACTGACTGTAATCAGAATTTGATGTCTTTCTTTATTTAAGGTGTTTTTATCTTTAGAAATGTCCTTTCGACGCTGGAGACGTTTGGAAGTCGCTGTATTGAATTTTTGAGCAAAATTGGTATAAATTACAATTTTTTGTTTGTCGATTTCGACTGGTTAGAATTTGATATTGTGGGTAGTTTTTCGACGCAGAATTTAATGTTCTTTAAGACTCGTTAAAATCAATTTGTCGCTAAGATGTTTAGTGATTTGTACGCGAAAAGTGGGGGTCCCTGGGGTACAAACCCATGGTACTTTTATTTGACGTCAAATAAAGCGACTAAAACGCTTTTCAACACTTATTTCCATCACCAGGTCCTATTTCACTGGCCTATAAGCGCTACAACAACAACCAAAAATCAGTAAAACATAAAACTTGCTTGTGATCAAAATATCTTTAAATCACATAATATTATTGTCAAATTAAAACTAATGAATAATCAAATTAAAGCTTATAAAATATTGGCCACTGACCCAAAATAACTAGCTTCACTACATTCTACATTTGATTCTGTACTCAAGGTTGTCTCGAGATGGCGCTTGTTATTGTTGATATACTGTATGTAGTGATATGCGGGGCTTCTTGGTGATCCGAATGGGTATATAGTACCATATAGTGCAAATAAGAATGGTTTGTTGTTGTAGCACTTGATAAAGGGGGCCTGAGCTGTTGAAAGCGATAGTGGGTATAACAAATTACTGATTTGTAAGTAGGCATTGTTGTTCATAAGTGATACCTTAATCCGCTAACAGTACACACATCTAGATATAGGGTTCGTATTACCTCCTACTAAAGCAAAAAAAAAATTGTTTGTCATAATCAGGCTGGCAATAAACTTGGGATTTTTTAAGGTCGTAATGTTGTTTCAAAAGTATAACAATTAAATAAAATTTGGGACAAAATATTTGTTATATGACTTTATGTCTCTTTATCTTACAACCAGGGCTAGGAAGTGGGTCAAGATGTGGGGGAGGAAAAGATACCATCAACCTTGCAGCCTCAGCACGAAGTAGGGCCGGGCCAAACTTGGACGTAATCTCCAGTAGCCGAAAGTACAACCACAGCTTCTTGCATCAAGATTAAGTGACCATTAGGAGTAGACAACTTCACCTTGTGCAACTTTTTCTCTTGAACAAATTGATGCGCAAAAAAAAAAAAAAAATACACGTGATTGCACACAGGTTAATCCTTGTACAATCAATGTCTTCTTTACTGAATTTCTTTCCTTTTAGTCATTTTAATGGATGTCGCCGACTATAAATATTGTTATGGCCTCATATTACCTAAATATGTCAGCCCTTCTAACGGCAAAGAGCTAAAGTCGGTTTTACTACCGCGGAGAAGCCCATTAAGTGCCTGTCAAATAACCCTCCATCATTTTTCGTAGGACTAACCTGTAGAATATAAGCGATTTTAGTACCAGAAATGGCCACCAAGAAAGAGATAATGCCTTAATGGAGAGGATCTACTTTATTTCGTGCTTGGCGCGATTAAAATTTTATTATACAAAACCACGAAATGGACTAATTAGTTGTCGGTTAAAATACAATAAAGGGGTGAACTTAAAAAAACACATCAGAAATGCCTGGCCCTTTTCACTGACTTTTAAGGTTTCAGATAGCTATTTAAAATGTATAGTTATGACTTCGCCCAATGGTTGTTAAGGACGTATTAATAAAGTTTTGAGAGCCAAAAAAAAAAAAAAAAAAATTGTGTATTTAATACGATCGTAACGAGTTTAAAGACTTAAATGTTAAAAATGTCAGTTTTAGTGACCAAGATCTTTTTTAGACATAAAATAAACTCTCATGACACTACTATACCGAACGGCTTCAAAAACGTTAAATGAAAGTTAAAGTTAGTCAACGAACCACAACTAATATAAAAATTTCATAGAGTGCTCAAAATGTATCCAAAACCATATAAATATCTTGCAGGTTATAAATTAACATAAATATAAAACTTCTTTATTGTGATTAAATTACAATCTGCATTATTGGGCAATAAGTAATTGCGAAAAGTTTTCTCATTCATTCCATATTTTCAATTTTCATTCATACAGTATTTACTAACGGCCCAGAGACCTAATCCACATGGTTGTCACCTCCCTCGCATGCGAAAGAGGAAGCGGAGTCTTGGGAAGTCCCCTATGCTGCTCCGTCAGCCGTGTCTCTGGATACGAACCAGTGGGTTGTAAACAATCCATGATCCTGTATATGTAGGATTATTGAAGCAATAAAGTAAGTCTTTCTCTTGAGCCCGAGTGTGTCATTGCGTTCCCTGTTTTTATCAAATCTTAAGCTGACCAAGAGGGCGAGAGCCACAGGCGCACCACAGGACATGAATGGAGAAACTGGCCATAGCCAGGACTTCCACTGTCACGTATTTATAGCAGGTCACGAGGTCAATGCAGCTTTTTAATCGTTTTTTTATGGCGTCTGAGCAGTGGCTCGAGAAATATTTAAAGCCGCAAAGAAGCATTACATAGATACACAGGACTATATAACTTGTTTTTAAAGTTGAGAGATGGTTCGGATCGACTTCTTTCATATAATTTATATCTCACACTGTCATTATTAAACTGTTTCCAGCAATCAGTTAGCAAGACATAAAGAGAGTCACTCTAAAATTCATTTTCTTTGAGACAAATAAAGTTCTTCATTATATCAAATTCATGGCTTATTGTAATTGTTCACCAGATAATATGCCATTGATTAACAGGCAATTCCTCCGCGAGATGAAATTGAAACAGTGTATATAAATATTCGCAACTTGATATGTTAAATTGTTTTATTTTTATATCTAATTGAATACCTTATGATTTGCATGATAGATCAAGCTACTAAGTTACTGTTTGACCTGAATTAGCATCCCATTAGTTCTTTTCAGGGTTTTGTTACTGACATTAACTATTGTCCTCAGGACTTTTGATTGAATTTTCGACTTTTTTGCTGTTCCCCATAGCTCTATTCCGTATGTCCAGATTGGCTTAAGTTAATGAAATTAATACAGGTGATTGGTGTACACAAATATCTATAAAGTTCAAATAACTGTTGTATTTGAGCGTCAAATCATTTCGAAATAGTTATCTCAGAGTGGACATCTACTTCTGTAATATAAGGCATTGTTAATCGGAAATGACCAGCATAGAAAGAAGAAAAAGCTAACCCAGAAACAAAGGAAACTAGAGAAGCTGAAATACATTGGGTGAGAGGAGACAACCGGCAACTACTCAAGAAGCTCTTAATGCAGAACTCAAAAATCTTTTGTCTAGCTTCGGGGCTTCCGTTTATTGAGTGAGTTAAGCCCTATGCCTCATTACAAGTTTGTTGTAAGAGTATTGTCCCCAATAGACTTGATTAAGCAGCAGCTACAGTTTATTTGTCCAACCATTGACGAATAGTGACTTTAGAAGACCTTGTTTAACTTGGAATTGGATTTAACTGACTTTTATTCGAGTTGGACTAGATGAAAATTGAATTTATACTTGACCATCCCTGGACTAGAGATCGTTTTTTGTTTCAAACATATATATATACACACCATATTTAATACACCCATTTACATTATAAGCAGATAGATTTGTTTGTACATTACTTGAATTTTTCTTTACACTTCCAACATGATCATCGCATTCATATTAATTACAATAAGATAAAATAACAGCATATGGTTTCTTGAAAATATCAAGTACAAACAAACTAACTGAAGACTAGGAAATATAAACATCCTAATACTCGGGCACCGTTTATGTAAAATTTGCTGCTCGAATACTGAATAGTACTGTTGAGATCACAGTGAGTCAACCCGATTCCTGGTGGATTGGAAATCATTCCTTGACATGGATATTTTCCATACTACTACAAGTCAGTTTACGACTTAGCTTATAAAAAAATAAATATAAAATGAATGGGTACATTTGTATTACCTGCTGATCTGTTGTCCGTGAAGGATCTTTGGCGAAGATGTCCTTCTGGTTCAAGAACTGGGACTGTGGACTGGGAGGAGACTTCACCATTTCCTGGATGTTGGTCTGGATTTTCCTACTAGCCATTTCGGGCAGGAAACCCAAGTTCTTCCAGTCCATCAGATCGTCAAATATCTGTTGAAGTAGTAGATCATTTAATAATTAGTCTTCATTAATCAATAAAAGATAGTGCTACTCAGCAATTCCGTTCATTATTTTTTTATTGAGTTGGAAATAAGATCATAAAAAAAAGGAGTCTTGCGCTATTGGGAAATCACTAAAAAAAGATGAAGGGTTGGCCAGGAGAGAGCAGGTGAGGAACTCTGCCTTGAGAAATTTGTAGGTGAAAGATGTGGGAGGTATACAGGTTACATATTACATAGGTAAGGAAGCATGTTAGGCAAGCTTTTGATCTGAAAGGGAAAAGTCGATTAGACCGAGAATTATAGATCAGGCTAAACAAGAAGACTCCTAACAGGTTGAATCAGTAATGAGGACGGCCCCAGTTTTGTAACGACTACTGAAAAGAATATTATAATATAAAACACCTTCTGTTTCTCATCAGCTTTATTGATTGACCCGAACAAACTAGCCCTTCATCCTCAAGTTGAATAATAATAATAACAGGGTACGATAATCATACTTGCAGGGTGGTCAATGAAGCAATGTCTGGCCTTTGAGGATAATATCAAAAGAGTTTGGGTATAAATTAATGAAACTATGGAGAGACAGAAGGTGTTTTATTTCATAATATACACACTCCACACCGGCTGTAAACCATCACTGAAAAGAATATCCGTGAGGATGAATTATAATAAAGATGTTAATATACAAGCTGACCAGTTTGTATAGTTTGAGGACCATCCTGAATCAATCCACTGCAGGATCTCGAAGAGCTACTCAAGCTGGAGTGGCCACTAGAGAAGTGAATAGATGGAGGGGAACCTCGCCGGTTATCAGTGGCTAAATTTCATAACTGGTTCTTCCTATTACATGAATCCTACCAGTAACTATTGTCACTAATTATTACCTATCAATTATGCTCAACCCCAATATTATTTTTTTGTTATCAGGACAAGACGCAGACAAAGTATGTAGAAATATTGTCCACAATTAAACTTGATCAAAACTGAACATTTATTTTTCATCAACCTAAGTCATTCTCTCAACAAATGCTTCCACTCATTATTATTTTAAAACTTTCAATTAATGTACATATGAAAGGGTTATTGTATTTTAGTCACTAAGGTAAAAATATTAATAAACTAACAAGCCAGGAGCCAGTAGCCTCATCTGTTTTTAAAAAATAGTAACTAAATTGGTTTAGTATTGATTAAGAAAAAAATAATAGGATAAAAAAATGAAGAGACAATCAGGTCACGGAGTGAGTTGCTTAAAAACTTATTAAATGATTGTGAAGAAACTAATGATTGGGTTTGATCGAAAATATTCCATTTCATTTTATGAAGCATATTGATTACTAAAAATCTCTTCCTAACCAAATATAAAAAAGTTAAATAACTAAAACAGTATAGAAAAAAACGAAAAAGAAACTTATTCAAATCAGCTACAATGTTATTGAATACTTGATTTCTATAGTTAGTTATCACAACTTAATTTTTTGGAATACCTTGAATTTATATTTGCATTAAAGTCTTTAATGTAGAAAAAATCAGATTCTTAACAGTTTTTAAATCTTGGATTGAATCTGTGCTGGAAATTCATAAAACCAAACCCAACAATATTTGGTCAGTTTAATTCTTGTTATTAGAATACTCAACTTTTAGCATTATAAATATATTATCTTGTATTCATTAAAATGAATATTTATTGTATTACTCTTAACATAGAGTTGGACAAGAATAGAAAAGACATAATATGTTATGATACTGTTTACAAGGAAACCTGCAAATTTTAATCAGGGATGAGGTAGCCCTAGTTATTGTTTTTAAGTGCCTATATAATAAAACTATACCATTGTAAAATCATAGTTTGGATATATTTCCCTAACGACATTGCTTCATATCTTACAATCTTTCTATTTTATATCGAGAGTCTTATTGTTCAATTTTATTTAGCATATAAGCATAAACAATTAACAAATTAACCTGAAAGCACTAGAAATAACACTTTCAACTAAAAAAAAATAAAAATCTTGGAATAAACCTCTTTAATTTCATACTAACCAATCCAAGATATTAAAATACCTGTCCAGCAAATTAAAATTAATATTAAAATTAAATTAACAATATGAGAAGCTGAAAGAAAACAGAAAAAATGAAGAGCAAGGCAAACTCTCTGTAGTTCCAAAAAAAAAAGTTGATTAAGGAAAATTTTTGAATGAAATTAATTAAAGTTGACTTTTTTCCTCATCATATTTCTCCCACTCTATTCAAATAAATTTAAAGACTCTTAATACTCTTAAAGGATTCACTTATTCTCCAATTTTCATTACTCATAACAAATTATTTCAGCAGGGAAATTTTTTATATGTTTTTTATTTGATAGAGATTGAAGATTGAAACCACTTAATATTATAATTTTGAATTTGTTGACTACCTTTTGTTAATTTTTTTTTTAATAATTCAAACACCACTGAAAAAATTTAGTGCTCGGTTCATTAGAAAAAAATTGGTTCACAACCGGCATCCTACACATATTACCTTAATATGTCTACCTCTCTCTTGGTCTTTCTAATTAATAATAAGGATGATTAAAATGCTAAGGATAATTAAATTGATATAAAAGTTTAAATAATAAATTTAAAGTGAAAAGTTCATATAATGTCTCCTATTGTAATGCAGAAAGTCTGTTAGTCCTGTTAATATGTAAAGCATACAACCAACCTTCCAACATAACATAGTACCTTCTTGTTGGGTATTCTAAAGTAAACTTTGTCCTACCTAATATTTCATGATAATAGGTCTTGTTATCTATCCTCTCCATGCTTGTGTAACCCTAGACCAAACCGCCCAAAGGGGCATTTGTTCCTTCGGTGGTCAGAGACAAATCTACCTTCAAGATTGAGGTGCTGACAAAGCACACCCTTGAATCTCCGATTCCGAAACAGTGGGGCTCAATATACTTTTGGCTAGGTGCTTTTAAATAAAAAATCTCAGAAGCTAAATATTATCTCTTATCTATTTTTTAACAATGACACCCATTGTGGAATTGCAATCTCAGTTATTTAGAAGTTGATAGGTAAAAAAATGTGTTTCATATTCTTTGAGAATCAAACATTTAGTTATATGATTTGGAATTCCATCTCATGTTATATTTTATATAGGTCTGAAGGAGTTATATTTACAAAAATGAAACTATTTTTTGAAACATGTATCAATTATGTCACTAATAATGCATATACAAATCGAAAAAATATTAGTGATACATTTGTTAAAATAATAATGATTTCCTATTTATTGAGTTCTTGAGGGAATTTTCTTATAAAATTGTGAATTTTTCTGTTTGACTGTTAAAACATACTGTTTTAATGTTGGCAATTGTAGATCAAATAAAATTTCAGATATTTTTGTTTGAAATGAAATTAAATGAAAAACACTCTCGGACATCATCCCCAACAAGAATGAACAAAATATGGATGTCTTGCTGACAAATAAAAGAAAAAATGCAGAACATTACACAGATTTTACAAGTTTATAAATAATAAAGGTGCTATGTACATGCTAGATGAGTACAAATAACCAACAACAAGAGATTGTAACAAGTAAAAAGTAGAGATGAAAGAAAATAAAGAGAACAGGAATTATCACAAGGATGAAAAAAGACTGTTGGGCTGAATGAAAAATAAATATAAACCAAAATGATAATGATAAATTATGAATTGTTAGATTTGAGGGAGATAAGGAACTGGTAAAGTCTAAATTTAAAGATTGGGAGAGTTGGTGAATGACGAATATCGATGGATATAGAGTTCCAAAGGTTAATGGCAGTGAATAGAAAAGAACTGTCAATGGAAGCATATTTGAAATACCAGCAAATTTGAATTTGGATGTGAAATGCAGGTCGAAAGGGCAGGGGGGATCTAGTATATTGCTAGATCATTTGAATTGGAGAAGATCGTGAAAGTAAGGAGGCTTTTTAGTCATGATAGAACAGAAAATGAGGGATCTCAAGAAGTATTGGCGAAGGACGGAAGAACTTGGAGTAGTGCTGCGAAATGCGACAGTTTAACGTGGGTATCTATAAATAGGTACTATGAAGCTAAAGTTTTCAACTAGCAAATATTGTGCCTCGTTGGAACTTCTATATGTAGTAAATACGAAATTGGCCCTCACTGATATTCTAAAAATAGAAAACAAAATAATCAAGAAAACAGGCTGTGGGCTTCCTACAAGCTTCCTAAAATCTCTTGTTGAATAACTTCCACTACTCTTACCGCTTTGATAGGACCAGAGTTTACGGAAAACTTAGGTCGAGTTACTTTTGAGTTAGTTTTAATCTACTTTTTTGAGGGCGAGTACCAACATATTCAAATTTCAAAAAGATTGCATTATATAAATGCAATAAATCAGTTAATCGATTCATATACTTTGATAAAAAACAATTTTTGCAATCCTGATAACGTCAACAAAAAAGTATCGTTAAATACGAAAAATGTTTTGTAAAATAAATTTCAAATTAGTAAAAATTGAAAAATTAAATATTTCCTGTGTAATCTAGGAATTTTCAATAGATAGATGGTTTCATTCCTATGGTAATGATTTATTCTACAGCTTACATTGGAGATGAACTATTCTGAACGGCTTCAGTTTTATGTGAAACTGGGTTACAAGTAAAATTTCATTATTTCTTCTATTCATCTAATGTAACTTTTGATTTAGTCAAACGGTAACTACAATCTTGGAATAGTGAACCAAACTACAATCGCTACATAAACCACAATATGGAAAGAATCAATATGACTGTTCCAGTTTAATCCTTAATTATTCAAATGAACAATTGTTACAACAGTCTACAATGTTCATTCTACAATCCATCAAGAATATTCCGAGTGATGAGCCTTTTCGTTCCTGCTAAGGCGTAAATCCATTACATAAAATACATAATAGTAACATTCTTATTTTCGTAGTTTATGGATTATTTCCTACTCACATTGTAGGAAACTGTTACATGATCATCTATGTGAAACTATATTTCCCTTTGAAGCATAGTAAGTTAATTAACTAGAAACTCTAAACTGAACTTGAATAATTTGAACGTTGAGTAATTTAAATAGCAATACGCTTCGGAAGGGCCGTGTTGCTAGATGAAAGAAACATCATCAACAATGAACTAATGAATAAATTACAAAGGCTAAATGAGCTGTGCCCGTCCTTTGTGTTTTTTTTTTAAACATTTTATTTTGACGATAATTTCCTTTTGTTCACTAAGAAAATGCTTTAGATGGAAATTCAAGGGTTACATTATCATATCCTTTAAAGGTAGCAAAAAAAAAAAAGAAACTTTCGATTTTTAGCAAACTGTGCTTTTTTGTATAGAAACGATCCTCAAGAGGCATTGAAGGCTCATAAAAAAAATCAGTTCTACGAAGACTGTTTTCGTTTGGTTCACGATACACGGTTGTTAATAAATTGAACTATTTCGCTAAGTTATTATTTTGGCCATTTTATCCATTATTATCGATTCGTTTGGAGAAGTGACGTTTTTATTGATTCATTTTTATGTGTGTTATATATTCTAGTAGTTATATCTATAGGAGCAGGTCTATGTTTATTGATTTGTAGAACACTACAATGAAATACTATATCCACTGAATAATATGATGAGTGGTAACAATCCATTTAAATTAATAAATCCCTACTCTTGTAACTCCGGAGAAATCGTGAATCGTCAGGTCTTGTGTTGCTGGTCCAAGTATGTGAGGATTCGAGAGTTGGTGTAGTTTTTGATGGGGTTGTATCTACAGATTCTCGATTAAGGCAATTATGTGTGGACCTAATAAGTGTAGAATTGTGTTTCTGACATATTGAGATGCTCCAGTCGATTAGTTTTGTTAGATTTTTTTCTATTTTTAGAATATGAACAAGAATGAATATTTTTTACTTATGGCTCACACGTGCTAGGGCCTATTAAAACTGCTAAAAACCCCATAGTGCACTCACCGTCGGTTGATCTTGCGACTTCTGTTGCATCCTTGACGAAGGGATTTCCTTCTCCAGGACCTTGTGGATATTCTTAGAGGGGATGTCCAGTTCTGTTTTTACCCTTGGAGCGTTCGATCCTTCCTTGTCCACCTTCTCGGAGATCCTGGCGATCAGTTTCCCGTCTTTCTCATCTGTAAGAAACATAACTGGTTATGATGTGAACTGTTTTTTATCTGGAAGATATTACCAAGGAAACAAAAATCAGCCATAAGGAAGGCTAATTTTTTTCTAAGAAAGTATTCAGATAATAATTAAAATAAGGCGTATTTTATACAGCAATAATAAAAGGACATATCCGATATTTATGTTTTATACCGCAGTGAAGTTCTTGGTGCTATGTGGTGGGGGAAGTGTGAAAGGGCACTGCACCCTTCTAAGCTGCTTATCTTCAGCACGGAAGATGGGAATTTATCATGGACCTATATCAACTTTTTAGAACGACTATAATTTTGCTCTCATGTTTATAATTTAAACGAAAATATCTTTCTAAATGATACGAACTCATTTCATGTTTCGTCGTTGGCTTGAGAACGATTAGTACTCGGTAACAGTTGATTATAATCTAAATTTTCAGAAATGTAGCTCTTAGAAGCTGTAGTTTATATATACGAGACAAAGGACTTATCGTTTTCACAAATTAGCAATTTAAAAAATTAAAATAAGTTTTTATTAAATTAATTTTGAGCTTTGTTGGCTCTAGACTGAGTACTTGGAAAACTGATGACGAAGGCTGTATTCATGAGTACCAAACCTCAATGTTGACCAATTGCCGAATAAATGAGTTTCTTTTTTGCCCACTAAAAATGCGCTCAGTAACGAAAAAAATGTAACTACTACCATCAGATGTAATCCCGCATACAATTAGCGTTGCTTTTTAAGTAGTGCCGAAGCGGTGCACGCGATAGCAAGCTATTATAACTATTCACTGCACTATACCGTCGCATTGGCCCGGTTTACTAAAATAATGTATTTTAATTGGCAAATCCGAAGGGAGAGGCTCTACTTTTATTTAGTTAAAGAGCGATCGGTTTTCGTCTGTCTGTATATATACATGTATGCCCTATGATTCAATCGATATGGAATTTTAAGCATATATTACACATCACTTCGAAATAGGCTAATTAGTTGTTGGTCAAATATAGTCGTGGGGAGGTATGGGGGGGGATAATAAACATGAAAAAACTCGTGTTCCTTTCGCTACCTTTAAAGTAACTCAGGTAGCTCAGAAGTTCTAAATTTCCCCTATCGTTTCCAGTACACTGAAAACGATAGCGTAACAATAATTTCGAAGATTTTTCATAATTTACAGTCTTGAGAGACACCGTTAGAAATTAGGTATTTAAAACACGATCCAAGGGGTTTTTAATATTTTTGCTGTTTACAAACATGTTGTTACTTCTATTATGAAATAAAGTTAAATTCTGTTCGAAATAAAGGACTTGGAAGGTGAAGATTGATGATCAGGGCGCGGCCTGAATGAGCGTCTTAATTACATATTAAATGATTCTGTATCAACTTCTCCGTATTTTTGACGGAAATAATTCTTAATTATTTGTAAGCCGTTTTGGTCATCGAAAATTGGCTATAAAAAAAAATGTATTAATATCTAAATCCCCTTATATTTATTTAGTCCAGGATTCTGAGCTACTCTGCCTCGAGTGACGACCTTCTGACTACTTGGCAAAACTCTCGCAATGGATGTACTCCATGATGGCAAATGAAGGTAGTTTGAATGTAATTATCTTTACTAAAGGAAACAGTTCAGCTTCATACGTCCGCATTGGCTTCAGATGAAGGTACTATGTTAATAAGAATTAAGTTGTAAACATTTTTCTTGTTTTTACATGTCCCTTGGTATACAGAAGTTGACAACTGTTCGCGTATAGAAATGTAACCTTAATTAATTTTAAATATCCTGCTGTTGGCTAAATAGTGTTAAAATTCCTTTAGCAAATTTAGTCTATTAATGTAGAACAATACTATTTACACTATAAAACTACACTTTGATTCATAATCGGTGTATCGATGTTAGCAAATCAATTTTTTTTTTAATAATTCGAAATCATGTCATGTTACTGATCCCTGGAACAGCTAGTTGATGGGAAAAAATAGTCATACTAATTGAAATACTAAACGTTTCTAACGCAGCAGAGTGAGCAAAAAAAAAGACTTTTGTTCAGGCAAATTGAAATTGAACCCGTCATCAAATATTAAACTAGATGGTGCATTTATTTTTTACGAAGCAAACAATGTGGACAAATTAAATTTTCACAGGGCATTATAATGCGCAGAGTGCCACCTTGTTTCCATTGGTGCAGTGGAGAGAGTGGAATAGCCCACATACCGGGGAGCCGCGCAGATATACGGAATACCTCTTCTATTATAGCCAGCCATTCTTCACTCCCTCATTTAATTCCTCCCTTCTCGGTTATTATTTAGTAGGGGTAGCCACAATCAGTCAAGAGGATTTCATTCTATCTTTACATTCATTCATTCTGTGGGGATCGTCAGCGTCACCGGCTTATACTTTTGCGGTTAGCGATTTTTATCCTCATAATAAAGATAACAATAACACCCGACATGTTCAAACATTATAAATAATTAAAAGCTAAAGAAAGAATCTCCTGACAGGGTCAAGACCCGGAGCCAGGATCCCCCCAATATCTTTCATCCATCAACAACAATGCCTGACAACAAATCGGTAATTTATTACACGGACTAGCGCTTTAAATAGATCATGCTGCCATTATGAAGTGGTAATGATGTAGCCAATTAGGGCGGTGTCTGTTCTCCTGCTTGAGCAGGCTGTTGGTAAATAATTACTTAACCCACAGCCTGCAAACACTCAATGCCGTAGCTAGAGCTCTGCTGAGTGGACGATCTTTCCCAAGGAGCTCTCATAACTCTACACTATACTAGGTATGGGGAGGTTCCTGGGTTCGATTCTCGTTCTTGACAATAATTTATGTCATTGTATGTTAATAATTAATAATGATAGGATTTCAACCATAACGAAAATTGCACATATGCTCAAACATGTTTGCTGAAATAAGCTACGAATGTAATACATATGCTGTGTAAGCTACAGTAAATAAGCTAGAAGAAGAACTGGATTTCTTTTATGGATCTATTTTCGATAATTTCGCTCAAGTAGACTGTTAGGAAGAGTTGTAGGAATGAAGGACGGCCCTTATGTTGCTGTGCCTGGTTCTGAAGGGTTCTGCTGTGTAGGCGGTCTTTGTGAGGGCGGTAGTGTAGGTTATCAGAGGGGACAGACGACTGCCCTAAAGACGGCCAAAGGGCTCCTGCGGACCAAGTTGTCCCTAGAGATAGGGCCTATCTACCCTTTGATCTTCGCCCTTCTGTCAGGAAACGATACGGTTCTCGGATCTGTATTCTGTCGGGAGTATGTACAGCCACCCACGCGAGGCCCTTCACCGGAACTAGCGCTTCAAGCCAGAGAGTTGAATAAATTAAGCGAAATAAATTAATATCATACAGTAAGTAAATGATTTCATTTCAAAATTAAAATGCTAAAATTATTTGCTCCTACAACTAAATGACGTGATCCCTGGTGTTTTGCTTGCTGACTTTCATTGATGATGAAACCTCCACTGGATCAGGAAAAACTAAAATACCAAAAGGCAAGACAAATTGACAAATGCAACGTAGATGATAAATTTTGAGATTGTAGTTTCAGTTTAACCTGTTGAGTCAAATTAGTGTATATTTAGAACCAGTTATACCGAGCAAAAATCCATTAAGAAGGCAAGTTCTATATTGTTATCTATATTATAAATTTTTTTTATTTCCTTACTAAGGAAACCCCAGTGGGCGCAAATAAATTAAATTAATAACTTTTACTGCCGTAATATATTTAGTTTATAATTTAAAAACGCAATACAAATTTGCAATCCAACCGGTATTTAAATATAAATAAATTCTCAAAAGAATGATTCATATAGCTATAATATAAAATAAACGAAGTATAACCATTTCTTACAAACCGTGATACGATTCGTGTATCTTTACAAATGTATGTATGCCAATTCGTAACTATTGTCCGGATTTTAGACATTATTGTTGGTGAAAGGCTTTGGTGATTATTTTAAAGCAGAAGAATATGGCAACAAGAAAAAAATATAACAGCAGATGCTATTTAAGATTTAATACTGCTTATTTCTAAGAAGCGGGCACCTTGTCCTGTTTTCCTCAAGGGTCCCTTGATGACCACCACCCTTTCTCGAAAGGTTGTTAGCTCGGAAGATTACGACCAATTATCCAACAGGAATGACTCTAGTACCGTTTGTTAAACCAGCTGTCTGTAGTCGGCTCGAGAGGGTGCAATTGGACATCCATTCCGCACGGTCCAGCCACCTTTTTGTCCTGTGATTCTTGAGAAGTAATTAGGAAAAAAATCGTTACTTGAACGTGTCAGGTAGTCTTCCTGTCGAGGAAATACCTTCATCATTCCGTGGGCGTTATAAAGTAGGACGTAAGGTTTATAAAAAATCCTTGTTATTTCGCCTTGATTAGGGTAAACGTTGAAGTAAGGGGGGGATTCTGCACATCGGGGGTTTCGTCTTTGTTAATTAATTAAATTCGTCTCAAGACGAAATTCCTTTCAGAGAAACCACTCTGCGCATACAAGAAACACGAAGTTGAACCGTATATTAAATCCTGTTAACAGAACAAATTCACGTGGAATCTATGGATATGAATTTTTTAAACATTATTTATGTTTTACATTATATACTTGACATATTATCTTTATACAAATCTACATAATTTGATGTTCGTGATCTAAATTACACACCCGATTTTCGGAGAAGCAATCTGGAAAGACATTTATTCGCAGGCCTTCTGAGATTTGAGCATATGTACAGGGAATCTATACATACCTATATTTTTTTGAAACATTTAGTTATTTTTGTTTGAACAAAACCAAATTTTTATACTATTATCTTTATACAGATCTACAGAATTCAATTTTTTAACCTAAATCTAAGGCCTTCGCGTTGTTGATCACATCTCCTCAGCCCTTGAAACCAAACAGTATTGCACTGCTGCCTTTCTTGATATAGCTCAAGCTTTTGACAGGGTTTAGCACGCAGGTTTGCTCTACAAGCTCAAAAGATATTTACCACAGACCCTTTTCCTAATCCTACAGTCCTACCTTTCAAACTTCTTCAAGCTTCTTCCAAGTCCGCTGTGGTTTAGAATACTCTAACTACTATCCCATAAATGCAGGAGTTCCACAGGGCAGTGTCCTGGGCCCTATCCTCTATAACCTATACACCGCTGATGTCCCCTCTACTCCAAATACCTTCTTGGCCACATTTGCAGATGACACTGCAGTCTTGTCATCCCACCCAGACCCCGACATAGCATCCTAAATTAAAACCTTCTTACCTTAAACCTTAAACCTTCTTAAATTAAAACCTAAATTACGCACCCATTTTTCGGGGAAGAATGCTGGAAAGACAACTCGCACTCATTCTGAGATTCGAACTTATGCAATTCAAATAGTGAAGAGAAATCTTTAACCATTAGCGAAATATAAAAGCTAATTTGTTTTTGCACTTAGGGGTGAAATCGGTTTAATGGACGAAAAAATATTATCATTAAATTTCTTAGTAGACCGTATAACACAAACCACGACAAGAAAAGAAAAATGAAATGTGATAAAGGGTGTAATAGAATTGTTTTTTTATGTTATCATGACCTGATGGAGAAATATGTACACAGTATGTCAAAACGTCATGATTGTAATGAAATCCGACCATCCAATTGCATAAATTTTTTTTTTTATAAAACTTGGAAATTCATTTTAGACTAATTCAAAATCACATTGACTAGAAACTTCGAGTTTATTCTCCTGCGAATAATTGTCCTTTTTGTAAAATACTACTTACAACTTATCAGTATTCAGTATAATTATACTGAATTAACCCCACTGAAAGATCCAATTGCGACTGATAATGTAATCGGAGTATGCTGATTTGGATTTGAAATACGAAACGGTCAATGTCGCAAAAGTTCAAAAAAAAAAAAAATTCTACGCTGGCAGCAATACACCTTATACCACTTGGAGTGGTCTCCAATTTGCCGCCTTTTCTAAGTCATTCAAAATAGCGTGGTTATTTACAATTGTCAAAATTTGTATCATCTGTTAGTTGTTTGTTTATGGAATGGGCCACTAAATCTCGATTTTACCACCAGAACACGTACCTTTACCTTACCAATATAATCGGCCCTTGCCAATTTAAAATTTATGGTGGATCTCTTTTCTTTATTGTAGCAACCGCTAACTATATATGTAAATTACCCTACACTCTGGTTCATAATGTATTATAATAAAAATGCAAATCTATGTAACTTCTGGTAATAAATCATAGAGGGATCGGCAGAGATAAAAACAGGTAACAGAGGATCGAGGGTACGGCAATAAACCTAAGAGAATTAGCCACCTGACTGCCATATAACCTAGGGCAAGGACACTTACCCCTATTAGAATAGACCTTCAGTCCCTTCCGGCAGCCATAAAAAACACACCCTTTTACCCCAACGGTCATAAACCTAAAAGGAAATGACCACCTGTGTATCGTAAAACATACCCCTGCAGAGAGACTCCGCCTTCCACGAGAGAGGGGGTTACCATATTTATATCAGTAAATTTCGCCCTGAAAAAGACACTCTGTCTCCTAGTCTCCATAGCCGCGCGACTTATCACTTACCCCAGGGCCACCTATGGCCCTGGTAGGCTCACGCTTCACTCTTTTCTAGTCTCTACATACCGATAGCCACTATCACCCGTCGCGATACGCCTACTCAGCCTTCCGCTAATCTACTCTCGTTATGCCGCACCTCTACGACGGCACTTTGCCACACAGCCTATAGCAGACCTCTGACGACTTGTACTTATTACGCTGCCGATCTCTCGCCCGAACTCTGAAAACTGGTCTTATTCTTTATGAACCTCTGAACCTCATCCTGAACACAGTGTCTTGTCGGGACACATTCCTATCAATAAATGGAGTCAGATATTAACGCCTACATGGAACATGGTCCATGTTATTAACTACAACAATCCGACAATTGTTCACCTTTTCCGACAATTGTTCACCTCCGACAATTGTTCAACCATTTCCCGACATTTATAAATAAAATTTTCACCGGATGCCGGAGCTAGCACGCATTTTTGTTAAATTGAATGCTTATTATAATCATTGATTCTGTTGATTACAACAGTATTACATTGTTTATTTTTAGTTTCATAAACTTTAGAAAAAAAAATATTTCACCTCAAAATAGGACCCGCCAGGGGTAGACCTTCATCATCGCCTCCTAAGGTACTCACACGCTACTGGCATTCAGGATTGGTAGCATTGTGGTAGACGAACGCTACCATACGAGATTTTTAAATCTAATCTCAGGTAAGATTATTTTTTCCTTTTCACCAGTCCTTCTTTGGTAATGGTTATAGCAACTTATCACAAAGAGACTACACAATTAAACTTTGGGCAAGGGCGATCTTGATCGGTGAAACTTTGACGCAAGGATAAAACCAGGAAGACATATCTCTGGTTCGGGGAAGTTCTACTAGCGATGATAAGTTAAACAGTGTAAAGGCGATATTGAACGAAACTGTACAAGGTAGGGTCCCTGTCCCAGGGGAGGAAAACTTATTCCCTTCATTGAATGATTCCAGAGGGGGCTCTGGAACTTTAGCGGCCTCTGGAGAATATCTAGGGGGGAACGTTGAGAGCCCTTTGGAAAAAAGACCGATGCCCCACTCAACAACTTGGGAACCTTATGCAAAAAGTATTTTTTATATTGTTTTATTAAATTTCAATAACAATTGAGAGGTTCCATAACTCTCATACCATTCAATCAAGAAAAAAAATACTGTCGTGGCGCTTTTGTTTCATTTGATTGAAAACAATAAAAACATTTTCTTTGTGGGCATTCAACAAATTAAAGAAGCCGTTTCAGAATTTTCTGTTTGATGTTTAAATCCATTGCCTTCCAGCTAAGAGCTGAAACTGTCATTGAAAGCACAGTATTGTTATTATAATATATTTTTTGGTGATATAATTACAATCTGCGTTATTGGGTAATAAGTGATAAATGCTCTCATTCTTTATTCACTGGCTTATTCATACAGAATTTACAAACAGCCCAGAGACCTCCCAAAGCCACATGATTATCACCTCATTGCCATGCCCCAGAGGAAGCGGAGTCTTGGCCAGCACGAGCCAGTGATTATAATAATAAGAATTATATTTGTTTATTTATATTAGCAGTTAGATGGTGTTTAAGCCTTCACGTTTATTTTCAAAATAAAATCGTATTAAAAAGTAAACTAGTTTTCTCTTTATTTGTGGGTAGTATTTAGTCATCATAGTTAATTATGATATGATCATCAAAAGGGTAATTCGTTACCAAGAAGGATTGTTATCACTCGGATTATAAAACATGCAGATGTATATTAAAGTTAATATGACCATGTTAATCCTATGACCTTTAGTATTTGGATATTTCTAAAACCCGATCTTACTCGAGCGAGCACCTGCACAACTTCCAACTTGCCAATAATTCAACACTCTAGGGACTGCGGTCTAAATAGTCGACGACATTTTCAGCGACAGGCGTTTTCAGCCCACGACAGAACTTTACGTCTTGTTCCTAGATCGAATTGATTTAATCAGGATAGCATAGTTCAGATGAAATATTCGAATTCCACTGACTGAAGTGACAGACTATGGAAGCATGCAAAAACTGCAACTCGCCGCATCAGTGAGGAAGATACGATTTTCTCTTAATGGATCATAGGAACCAACATAGGTACATTAATGTTAATAAGGATACTGATAATTATTACGTATCAATATGTATGGTGGCTGCTCAAATACACTGTAAACGAAACAGTATACCTAACGGTCACATGTACATTATTAATATTAATACAAATATATTAAGTATATATACAGATACACAACAAACATATGTAAAACAGTAGTAAATCAATCAAAAATATTTATTGTTATAAAATTACAATCTGCCTTATTGGGCAATAAGTGATTGCGATCAATGTTCTCATTCGTACTTTATTTACAATTACCTACCACCATTATCTACAATCACTGGCTCATTCATACAGTATTTACACATGGTTGTCACCTCCCTTGAATGCGAAAGAGGAAGCTGATTCTTGGGGTGTTCCCACGCTCCTCCATCAGGCGCGTCACCGGATACGAGCCAGCGGAGGCAGACCAAGAGAGCGAGAGCCACAGACGCTCAGGACATGATTGGAGAAACTGGCCATTGCCACGACTCCCACTGTCACTTATTTATAGCAGGTCACGAGGGCAGTATTAAAATACATAAATTTACAATAAAATATAATATCATTATATCTTAGTCTTTTTTTTCCCGAAAAAATCTCCTTTTGATAAAAAATCACAATCAGTCCTAATATCCCAAAGTGTGATTGTGATAAATGATCTCATTCATACCATATATACAATGTTGCGTCCACTCTCCCATTCATATTGTATTTACAATATTCAAAGATACGTACAAATCCTCCCAAATTACCTAAAAACTCCACAGCAAGGTTAAATGAAGCAGGGATGAAGGAAATCTCTCTATGCTTCTCCTGTAGCCATATAAATGCTAGAGAGTAGCATCACAGGATGAGAGATATAGCGTGAGAGCCGCAGGCGCTCAGGAGATGAGGGGAGAATACTGGCCAATGTCAGGACTCCCGATAACAAGTTAATAGAAAATCTTGAGGCCATTGCCGTTTCAATCTCCAAGGAGGAAGACAGATCTCTTTTTGGGGATAAGGATGTGAAGATAATTTTAAGGTATATTAAGGTCGATGTGGAGGGTTTCAATGGCGACGTAAAATGACTGGTGCATTTATTACTGATATAAGGATTTTGGATTGGAAAGAATGCGCTTGATGTTGGAGTGCTTTGCTGCCACCCCCAGAGATAAATAGTCTGAGTTACTAACGATGGACTATTCATGATCGATAAAAACAGATAAAAATTCATTTATAAGGTGATGAACCCAGGCGGAGTCAAAAATAACGTTTCAGCCAACACCCATTGATATTTATGAAAGATTACAATCCTGTCTTTTTTAATGTATAGCTGGAAGTTTCTTACCATGATCCATTTAATTAGCTCTGAATGTTCAAACATATTGACATGCAAATGCGAAACGTCAGTAGTTCTAGTAGTGATTATCCCCAACCAATTTAACATAAACTCAAATCGATACCGTATTAGCCGAACCAATACGGCGATAGATGACAAGCTGTTAGCACAGGGAATAACAATTATTAGTCGCGGGAAGTTTTTTTGAGTTAGAAGAATTCAAAATTTTATCAGGGCTAAATCCACGGTTGACATAATTCACGCTGTATCGGTGTATAGTCATAAAAAAACACTTTTTATTCTTATTAAATCCTTTATGAATAATAAATTATATATGGTTGTATTGCAGATCATGATATAATTTGGAATCATTGAATATTCCGCCTATTTAAACTAAAACCGGTCGTAGGTGTTGAACCGGAGTAATCTGTAACCCGATTTGAAATACATAAGATTTCATATTAGGATCATTTTAGTTAGTTTATTTATGGTAGTTATTATGTTTCGTAAGAGTTTTCTTATGGATTATTTTTCGCCAGAGTGTTTTGAGTGGCTTTTCAAGTATTGAATATTTCTAGAGAGAAGGAGAAAAAACATGAAGAATGCATATCTCATTATCTTAAATCTTAAAGATCATCATAAATAAAATCGGTCACAGGGTTATCTGTGATGGTATTCACATCGTTTAAACTTATTACAAAGGGTAATTGGGTATTTATTACGAGGAGGTTATAATGATCTTTTATGTATTAGACTAAAACACGCTCTTCCAGGATTTTTCAAAGGAGCACTGAAAAATACTTTTTGTTTGGAAAAATAAACAAGGCGCCTTATTGGCACTGCCCAACAAAGTCGGCATTATTCTACGGCTCAGACAAGAAGATTATATTTAAAAATATAATAGAAAAAAATTCTGAAATAATTTATTCATGAAACGAAAGTTAGTATTTTGGGAGTTGTTACCGGGCCCTAACTAATCTTTGCCTCCGAGATATCTCAGTGGGCCCTGGGATAAGGACGTCACCCGTCCCAGAGGATTATGCTTATTTTAATTTATCTTATGTATTCATAAAAACTGGACAATTTATTATTCAAAAATCTCAAAACGTCTCTTGCTTAGAGAGATTGTGAGAAATATCTGCCACTCGGAGAGAATTAAGACCCGAGGAATGGTTCGTCGGTATTTAATTTAGTCTCGGAAATAAGACCCTTTTATACCGGGAAAGTCGAGTATTCTGGCCGTCTTGGGACAAGCTCGTAACAGTAAATTTATTTCTCTCTCTGTCACTAAAATTTTCGTCTCTTCGAATGATCAGTGTCAACAGTTTCAACAACTGATCAAATGAACAAATGAAAGCAAATTTTCAACAGGAAAATGAAAAACTTCTTAACCGTTGAAAAAAAAAAAGGGAAATAATTGATGATGCTATTCCAAATATATTATCTTTCAAGTTCAGTATGGTTGAGGTAATCCAACAAGAAATGTATTTTATTTTTCAGTATAATAATGTATCAAGTTACATTAGTCCGACTGGATTGGGTCAACATACTTGAACATTAAGCAAATATATCATATTCTTTTATCTGGTAAATAAACAAAAAACAATAAATAGTTGAAGATTATCAGAGTAAATATTACAGGCTTAAGCTGCCTGGAGGTTCCTTGAAATGACATTAATTTCCGTCAAATTATGATTCACAATATACTAACCGGTTAAGAATGTAATAATACTTGGACTATTAAATGATGCAATAAACATGACAAGGCTTTTCAAAGAAGTACTAAGAAAAAAAGACTGCAGAAGGGGTAAGATTTCACAGGGACGGGTTATAGTGGCCCTAAGCCATTAAAGAACACATTTTAGGAACCTCTGAAATTAAGATATAATAATCTAATCAATACCAAAATCTTAATGACTCATAACATAGAGCGTTAACTAGGACGCTATTTTATCAAATCCAAAAAAGAACGATAAACTTCATGCAATTGCATTGAGCCAACAACTTCATTTGAACAACTAGTATTTCTTTTCTTTCTACCTGAATTTACTTACATTGTGCACTTGACACAATGTAGTCACTCATTCATTCATTTATATGTATTTACTTTAAGTGTTTACAATTATATTATGTATTTGCGTCTCCCATGGGAGAAAGAAATTCTATCTAATCAGAATAATTAAAAATGAAGATAATTTAAAAATTAAAATATCATCATATGTAGTAGAAAAATGTTTTTGTTAAATATACTACACATTTTTTATTATAGTAAATTCGTATTCAAACAGACAACGATTTAAACCATCCCCTTTAGTCAGATCACCATAAAAACTTTCTTAATTCGTTATCTTTGAAGTTAGATCATTCAACCCCAGGCCCTGGTATTGACAGCTTATCCCAACACGATATATTATTTTATTAGATTTTTTAATATTTTTGTTGGCTACCAAATATTCTCCCCGGAGGGGGGGGGGGGGTCGAAAATTCACATTCTTCTTACTGCTACTATTAAATACAGGATAAAAAAAACATTCTAACTGATCTTTTCCAAGGCAATCTAAATTTCAGCTACCCAGTGACTCGATTACAATTGCACCATATAGCCTAAATCCAGCTAACTGGCTATAGAACCACTTCTAAGCCTCTACTTCAGACAGTAAGGGGTCGTATGTACTCTTGTTGCTATTTTCTCTGCAAGCCCATTGGCTATCGGTATTAAAGAATTTCCGATATTGAATATCACAAGGAAGGTTTTTTCTCTCTAACTCTAAGGATCCAAGATATTTCCATGACAATGGTTTTCCGCCACAATGAAAAGCTAACTGGAGCAAAGCAGTACCGTCCAAATGTCCATATATATTCAACTCCATGTGCACAGAAATTACTTTGTTTTGCAACACCGTATTTTTAAAGGAGAGATGCTTGTTATTTTCATGTGGCTACAGATTTTACTAGTTGATCGGAGGAGGATTGGCTACCTTTTTTTTTTTTTTTTCTCCAACACCAAACCCCATAACTTAAATTTATAAAGTTATACTAAAGCCAATCTGGACATACGGAATACAGGGGGACTGCAAAAAAGTCGAACATCAAGGGTATCTAATCCTTTCAATCAAAAGTCCTGAGAACCACTAGTAAATGCCCCTTATTACGTCAGCAACAAAACCCTTCATAAAGATCTTAATATACCTGAAATTCTTGAACTCATCCCTTCCAAGTTCATGAAATTCCATAGTAACCTATCAAACCACCCTAATCCCGTAGCACAGTCATTACACTGCACCACTCATCCCTATAATCCTCCTCGGAGACTAACCGGAAACGGAAATAGCCTCGTGACCTGCTGAAACTACTGGCGCTTTAGGTATTATAAATTAATAGTATAAATTAAAAAATATATGCGTGGTTTTTCAATAGTGGGAATGACAAATTTAACAAAATAATTTAAAATAAAAAGAAATAAAGTGAAGGAGCACGATCGACAGGTGATTTGGATGACTTTATTTAATAGTTATTAAATATTTGTGAGGAAACATTTAAAATTATTAAAAAAACGCCTATTCCTGACTATTTCTAACCTTAATCTAATGTGCTCAACCTCAAAACCTTATTTTGACATTTGATTTTTTTATTTATATTGTGGTCTTTGCTTTTTCTTTAATCGTGGGGAATAATGGGAACATTAAAACTATCAATTTATTGATATGGGGATTTGAGAACAGAAATTCGTGATTGTTTCTTTTTACTTTTATAGTTTAAAAGAAACGACTACAAGTTTTTTCACACTCCCCTGTTGCCTTCTTACGAAAAATGGTCAGCATATTCCGTATCATTCAAAATTTACTTTTAAAATTGAAGTTCAATTGAATCATTTCTTTGGCAACTAAATAAAACTCTCGCTATTGACTTGGCAATTAAATCGAAATACATTTGTGATCACATTTTAAGAATTACTGTAATATAGATACTTAAAACCTGCTATAAATGGGCAATTCTCATGAAATCCCGAAATTCGGTTTTATCATAAACTGGCAAATAACATTGAAATGAATTTGTATTTATTTTTCATGAATTTTTTGGTACTGATGATACAAGATAGTAATTATATAGTGGTCCCTAGAATAAACGTGTTTTACGAGGATTATGAGGATATATAAAAAAATGAAAGTGAGGGAATGACGACTTATGTGAAGGGAATGACCATTAAAATCAATTTATAAACCTTTGAAAATAATATTCATGATTTTTAAATTATTTTTTTATTTAGTAGTCAAATATTATTTTCTTACATTAGCTGAAACAGAAAATCACAAAGTTGCTGTAGTACTACATTAACTTAACTGGCATTTTATCAACGGCGTAAAGTTCTCCTTTTATACTATTTAGTCTTAAAGATAATAAAACAATAGCTTCTTGAGCAAAATAAACGAAACAATGAAAATTATTTAACTGAAAATCTAATAACAAAAAGTTCTTTTTTTATCTATTCAGTCTCATAGTTACTAAAACAGTCTCATCTCAGTTAGCTATTTTAGTCTATTTCCTTTACGGAATAACATCCCTTTTTGATTAATGTTGGTGGCCTGATTTTCTGCTGAATTTGATTCCAGGCAACTGTTCATCCTTGATTATTGGCCATCTCCAAGATTTGGTTCCTCTATTCATACACTTTATTAAAGCACCATCCTCAAAAACTGATATTATTTCCCCTGGATAAACTTTTTCGTCTCATTTGATAAGGACATGATCACCTATATTATAAGTGGAATTATTATATGTTGTACAAATAACATCATTCGATGAATGTGCACTATTCGGTTTGGCTGTTGAAGATAATATTCCACCATCTTGTTTGAACAACCCTCACATTCTCGCAACAAACAAGTCGAACTGACATTGCATGATATCATGGCTATAAATATTGTTAGATTACAGCAATGCAATACTTTATTTTCATTCAATTTAATTATCATCAGTTGAATATTTGCATGTGTCTCGGTCTTTTAAGCTCGCCCAAGTCACCTAAAAAGGTCGAAGTCTACAAAATGTTGCCAAGCTTATTTTATATTTAACCATGGTCAGGAATTTTTTGTGTAAATTTTTCATAGTTTCACACAATACACGTTTTTGTTTTACCTCTCCTTTAGACCTAACATAATTTTTTTTTCCAGGGCACATCCGGGAATTCTCATCTTTTTCCAAAAAATCTTCTACATATTTTCATAAAATTAGCATTTATTTTCCTGGAGCCGCTCTCTTTGTATGTGTCGTGTCTGAAAAACGTTTTTGATAAGTGCAGCAATTTATGCTTCTTCAAAAGATCTGGTTTTATAATCTCAAAGTATTGCTTCTTCTCAATATGTTTCTTCAAGTTATTGTACCTGTTTTTTAGTTGTTTAGTTATAACTTCCGATAAAAGAAGCTTCTTTTTTACAACTTCAGGAACTTGGACGTTCTTCAAGAGTGCTGAAACTTTAGCTTCAGCAGACGTCTGATTATTCCTGATTTGTCTTTGACATCTCTTACGAAACTTCTCTTTATTTCTTATTTCACTTTTCAATCTTTCCTGTAACCTAGTTATTTTTGCATAAAGTTTTCCTCTACGTCTTCTTAATAGCTGCCAGGTTCCAAACCTCATTATTACTTTGAATACCCGGTCCTGGGCTAGGAGGTGGTGTCTCGTCTAACAATCTTGCTAGATTCTTACGTACTTTCGCTTATTTGTCTCTATAGGTTTGGCTATTTTTCTTCCAGTTTTTTCTTTTTTGCCTTATTTCTCTGGAACTCATGATGGATGTAAGTTTTACTTGGCCTTTTTCTTTTTTCCTTAGGTGTTTTAGTCTATCTTTTCGGCGAAGTATTTCAAGATTTACAGGATCAGATTTCATTTTCTCCCTACGCTTCCTATCATACTCCTTCTTTTTTAATTTAGTTTCTCCTTCGATTACCTTCTTTTTTCTTGGCATTATTTGACCCTACAACAATATGACAGCAGCAATTCAAGAAAGCTAAACCAAACAATAAAAAAAAAGCTTACCCTGTTAAAAATCATTCCCTTATAAATCATCATTCCCGCGCTTAAAACTTATATAAGGGAATGACGGCGAGGGAATGATGAAACAAAGAATGATAAAAAAAACTTGTGACATCACCTCACTTTTCACAAGTTGTTTGGCATAAGTTGATTACTCCCAAAAGCCTACTTCTCTATGTAATTACCAACGATTAAAGTATTTACCTTTTGTTTTTCTAGGATGTGGGGGAATGACAGTGGAAAATGTAATTTAAACAAAATATTAATTATATCTTTTTGCAAAGCAAACTCCAACACGCTCACGTTAAATTCGCCATATTGATAAGTTTACAGTACTACCAACTATCAAAAACTGAATAAAAATACGTTCATATTTCGATTGCCAGTAGTAATGTGAGGGAATGATTTATTTTTATGATTTTTTCATTAATCTATCATATTTTTAATCGAAAAAACTTGAAAGTAGACTTTTATTACATTTTTTTTGATAATATAGAAGTGATTTAATTTGTAGCTTGGGACATAGTGAGGGAATGATTTAACGGGGATTATATAAGTGTTTTTATCTTATTTACGCATGTGGTAACTATTGGTAACCGTTATACGTTCGTTAGATTTTTGTTAAAACTCAAAGGACAAGAATTTTGGAATTTCGTGAGAATTAACCAAATACGTGACAGTGGGAGTCCTGGCAACGGCCAGTTTCTCCAATCATGTCCTCCACTGGCTCTTATCAAGTGACGCGACGGACGGAGGAGCGTGGGGGACTTCCCTAGACTCCGCTTCCTCTTTCGCAAGCAAGAAAAGTGACAGCCATTTGGACCTGGGAGGTCTCTGGGCTCGTTGTAAACACTGTATGAATGCTCGAGCGAATGAAAATTGTAAATATGGTCTGTATGAGATCATTTTTCACAATTGGCCAATAAGGCAGATTGTAATTTTATCATAATAAAAAAATATATATAGATGCTTATAATATAATATAATATATAATACTTATAAGTGTTGTTTCCTGTTTAGGCGTTAGTACCAATCGTAACTTTACATCGAAACTGTGTTAATTTTAAGAGAGACAACATTTTATGTCTCTCTACAGATTTAATGATTTTTCAACCAGAACGATTTCGATGGACTATGCCGTCATTCTCTAGGGTTCGAGGTGAAAGCAACTAGAGCCCTTAATGGCTTAGCTTCGTAGAAACTTTTGGGTAGCAAATCAATAATGCTTTGAAGAGGCAGGGAATGTTTTATTTCTTAACGAACATACTCCACACTGACTCCTCCATATCAATAATATGTTAATTTTAGTAATTAGTTTATTGTAGAAAATTACTCTTATTATTAAAGAGACTATTATTTCATATTTTAATTAACAGATTTGCAAAAAAAAATTTTTTATCACAAGTAAGGTTTTGGACATGTCGTTTATGAGGATAAAGGGAACAAAAATAGAAAAAATATATCATATATAATATATGTTAAAATTTACCCATTTATGGTTTTGGAATGATGGGACGAATATAAATATATTCACAAAACTGCGCGCATAAATTTGACATCAAATACCTGAGGAGGTTCTTCTATAAAATTTTTACATTTTTTTTTTGCCCACGTATGCTTTTCATTAACTCGTCGATTAAAGCCGATAAAACGGTTGACATTTAATGGCACCAAGTGGACCGAAAACCATTTCAAACCGCAATAGATTGAATCAACTGGTGGCAAAAATAAACAAATGCGTTGCTTGAAAGCTCGTTTCGATTGCCTAATCCAGTATTCACTATGGGTTTTTATTTGTGTGTGTGCTAGAATGATTTTTTCGTAAGTCATCGATAAATTCATGAATTATAATTTAACTAACTTTGTTGACATATAGCTTATACAGAATATATAGGGTAGCTGTAGGACGAAAAAAAAAAATTAGTGACCAAGGCGCTCAATAAATAAAATGTATAAATTTAAATTTTGATGGAAAAGTTAACAAATTAGATGAACCATTCACAAATAAACCAATTCCAGTGAAGATTGCTTACAAGTTAAAATTAGTAACAATTATCTCAGTAACAAATTTTCACTCGCAAAGACTGGTAGCAATAAAAATAAAAATGAAATTTAAATCGTTGGTGAAGTTAGCTCAACTTTTCGATGCCTGTTATTATTTGGAAAATAATTTGGAATTTACTTGGCGTGTTTGTGTGGTTGAAGGGAGATACTTTACCTTCATACAGGTACAATGCGATCGTCTTTCGTCTGCATATAGGTCTGTTTTTTTTTGGTGATGGGGGAAGAAGCATTGTTTCGACATAAAACCATCGACCAGGTCATCGATACAGTTGTTTGTTTATTACACTCATTTTTGGGGAACCCACCGATGCGACTTCGAAATAATATAAGAGAAGAGAGTGGAGTCCTCGGAACCTGCTGGGGCCCAGGAGTCACCCCAGTCCCACACGTCAGGCAGTGGTCTTAGATTTCTTGGTGGTCTTGTACAATACATGATGTATGATCAGAGAATTTAGGTAAAAAGCACGTAAACCACCTTACTGAGATACATTACAACACACTGATGTTTACATTTTCATATATTACATTATCCTGCCTGTATGTTGTACAATAGCAGTCACTTAATTAATTATAACTATTTAACGCTAATTAGTTTTGTTTAAAATAAAATAATGGGAAGGATGAAAAAAAGTTAATGTAAAAAGAAAAAGAATCAACCCCGTTTTACTAACTTTAATTGGCATTTCTGCAGGTGAATGGAGACGAAGAAGAAGCCTAGAGGTATATAAGTTGTTCAAAGTGGGTGATGTAATAAAACTTATGAAACTGAGAAGGCCGAGATGGGTGGACCATGTAACGTGGCTGAGTGGTGACATAATTCCCAACGAAGTTACTGACAGAAGACGGAGAGTTGGGAGTCCGAGCGATGGTCGGACTGTGTTACCAATGACGCCAGAAACATCAGGATTTAACAGTGGATGACAACCACACTAACAAAACAGGTTCTCGGATGGAGTATTTGAGAGGATGGTTGGTATTATTGTATTTCACAAACAGATATTAAAAAAAAAATAGCTGGATTATGATTAGGAGGACATACACAGTTATAGCAGTAAACCACATCGCAGATATAAGTGGCATAGAACTGCGCCAGCATTGTAAATTCATTTGTGCCAGGGGACCAACCGTTCCTCTGTGACCAACCTGACGAACAGCCGCTTCAGCGGTCATGTTTGTACAGGACCCCTAGTCAAACACAGTCCGTGATGGCAACGTTCAAAGTCCCCGCCAATTGTGGGAAATCCATGGTCATCACTACGGTCAAACATAACAAGGATGTTTATGTACAGCGGAGATGAATGGTCAGTCAGATTGGAAATTTTAAGTAATAGTCATTTGTAGCATTCATTAACATATTCAAAAATCACTTTCTGACAAACTCACAAAGAATTTTCTTTTTGTATTGTACTATGACAAGGTACAACGAAGATGGTATTCACAAATTCAGGTACTTACAGATTATTGCTTATATACAATAGATTTGGTCATTGGGTGCGAAATAAATCATATATTATTAATCATTTGTCGATGTAGCGAGCGCCAACCATATATGTAAAATACCCTATACTCTGGTGCAACTAATGTATTGTAATTAGATGTAAAACATGCTTTTCTGGTAATAAATCATGGAGATATCGGCAGCCATAAAACAAGTAACAGAGGGTCGAAGGTCCAGCAATAAAACCTGAGAGGGTAAGCCACCTGACTGTTATAAAACCAAACCCAGCAGACCTAGGGTCACCTCTAAGCGGTCATAAAAACTAAGTAGGTGAGTCCCTAGCAGCCATAAAACACACTCTTTTAGGCCAACAGTCATAAAATCAAGGGGGATTGGCCACCTGGGCATCATAAAACATTCCCCCTTTCAGCCGGCTCCGCCTTCCACTAAGAAGGGGAAATTATATTTAAATCAGGAAGTTTCGCCCTGTAGAGAAACTCTTTCCCAGGCTCCTCATCTAGACAGCCGCTATCACTCGGTCGCGATACGCCAGGGCCCCGGGTCCTGGGAGTAAGTCGACTCAGCCTTCCACTGGTCTGCACTATCTCTGCCACACCTCTGCGCCGGCACCTTGTCTCACAGCCTCTAGCAGACCTCTGACGACTTGTACTATTACGCTGCCGATCTCCCGCCCGAACTCTGAAAACTGGTCTTATTCTTTATGAACCTCTGAACCTCTCTCCTGAACACAGTGTATTGTCGGGACACATCCCTATCAATAAAATGGAGTCAGATATTAACGCCGACATGGAACATGGTCCATGTTATAAACTACAACAATCCGCACTTGTCACCAGGGCTAGAGTGATTAGGCACTCCCCTAGTGACGCCCCCGACAGTCGAATTATTCATTTATCAGTCAGTAATTCGCTCAGATAGTCAGGAAATATTATAAGTTAGTACTAGTTGATCCGAGGATGTATCAACACGAGTGGTAGGAGTATCAACAAATAAAAACAAATTGTAAAAAAACAGAATATTGCCTCTCAAAACTTGGAGTTTTAGGGGTATCTTTGAATCATTTTTTTTCTGTTCCAGTCATTAATTTGTTTATAGCAAAAATGTCATCGTTCAAACGACAAAAGTTCAGTACTGCTATAAGTCCTGGGTTGTTACGAGGAGAATATGCGGCCGGCCCTTACATCTAATCTCTCCTAGAAAGAAAGCAGTTTGATCAGGAATAGAGACTAAAAAAAATCAATAAAATATGTAGGTACTAAAATTTATAGTTTACTCTCACCGCTTGTAGTGCATTTTTAATAGTAATTATTAATTGTATACAGAGTAATTACATAGAGCAATTATTTATTTTATGCTTTAGGATGCTGGTGGAGTAATGAAAAAAACATTAGACCCAGTTAAATTCTCTGCTGAGCATTTAGACTTAAAAAAGAAATCAAATCTTTATTGTGATAAAATTACAATCTGCCTTGTTGGACAGTAAGTAATTGTGTTCAATGTTATCCTCCATCAGCCACGTTACTGGATACGAGCCAGTTGAGGCTGACCAAGAGCGCGAGATCCACAGACGCTCAGGACATAATTGAAGAAACGGGCCATTGCCAAGATGGACAGATTCGTCCAAACATGCGCAACGTTGAGGCTTTGACAAAGTTACCACCAACTTCCACCCTTCGTTTTTTAAATAATTTTTAAGTTTACCTTCTTACTTTAGACAATTTATCCGACATGTTTTGATATTAGCTTTCCCGCTGCTCAGGATGATCAGTAATGCTTCATCTTTGGATTCAAAAATCGTTAATTGGTTACCGTAAAATGAAGAGATTAGACAAATATTCGTCCCCATTTTGACAAATGATCCAAATCTAATGATATTCCATTAATCTCCCTACCGAGTTAAGCTCTGATACAAGTTCGTTGGGCTATGACACTATTTTATGGGGGGATAGTAAACCTCGCGTTGTTGCATACTGTAGTAAACGGATGATATCTCAGGAATCGAAATGTCACTTTTATGACTGCTAATGTTTCAATGCAGTAGTCAATGCCAGTAAACATTTTAACCATTCTCTTAACGGATACCTTTTTAAGGTAATTAAGGATTGTTTATCTTTTAAAGCTACACAGAGTAAACTTCTCAGATCTTATTCCCCAAGTTCAGAGATAGTGGCCATTTTTACATAGTTTTCACTTTTCCATCGAATATCGTATATCTTGAAAAATGACCCATATAGATTTTCTTTTTCGAAATACCCTTGAGAATACAACGGTAGATCAGGATAATACTGCAGAAATCGGGAATGAGATTACAAACGGTATGTGCAGACCCTTGAACAATCATATAAGATAAATCACCCTATACTCTATTGTATATATATTGTAAACAAATGTAAATAACATGAACAAAATATAAATCATTGTAAATGCGTTAAGGAATAAAAAATGCAGGGTGCCAAGTAGTTACATGAGATGGGTCACAGCTGTCAGTCGCTTCTACATGAGACGGACAACTGTGGCCAGATGAGGCCACAAGACCCTACCAGCCTCTCCCAGAGGACAAAAAAGCCACACGCCATTGGGTACACCAATCTTAATGGGGATTGGCTAAAGGCAAGGCTTGCGGGGTACTTAAGATGAGGATCTAGCCCCTGTAAATCATTCTCTCCTAGCAACTACTCACTGGCTCGTGGCTCCTGCTTGAAACTCTGAAAACCTGGCTGCTTCTTTATGAAAAACCTCTACATTTCTTCTCTCCTAACTTCACTATGTTTTAGCCTGGCGCCGTCAGACCCCACACCTTCCTAGTGGGAATATCTGCCTTCGTCTCGCTAAAACTAGCACTTCCTTGGGAGAGACCTCTCCCTCGCGGAGGACGGTTGCCGTGGCCCTGCAAATCTTCCTAGCAGACCTACTGCTGTAATCCAGTCTGTCTCTCTCCGGTTCACACTCGCCTTTGGGATCCGGACGGTTTTCGCCTACCCTCAGATACCGAGTGTGAATTCGGGGTCATTCCAAGACCACATAAGCTACCTATAACCTACCCTGTACCTCTTCTCCTGAACATAGTGCACTGTCGGGGCACATACCTATCAAAAAATGGAGTCAGATAGTAAAGCCGTCATGAAACAATTGTCCAGGTTATAAACTCAAACAACCCTCACTTGTCACCAGGGCTAGGGTAACCAGGCACCCCCTCGTGACGACCCGACACTAGTAATGACCCATTCCCGTGTAGTATAGACATTCCCACGGGTGTTCATAAATTTAGGCCACAAGAACGGAAGCAGGTAGAGGAATAAGGGCAGCATTACTATCTTCTAACAATACTAAACGAGTAATATGAACTTCAGTATCATCTCATTGGATCTAGCTGAACAAGATAAATAAATTTATAAACCTAACCTAAACAGTAGATGGTCAGCAATATTGCCGGGAAATGGAAACCCCCTTATTAACGGTAAATATACCTTAATTTGGGTCAATAGGCTGAAAAACATTTTCGGCAATATTGCAAGCCAATCAACAGGGCTGTTTTGTCAAGAATATGAAATTTTCATTGCCTGTTTTTACGACACTTAAGGAGTTGATAAATTAGAGAACAGTCGTTGGAGCTAGGGTGATATGTTATTTGCCACACGTTGAAAATTTTTTGCAATTATGAAAAAAATCATTTATTCCAGTATAGTAAAGTGCTCTTTTCTCACTGAACAGAATACATAATAATTTAAATTACTTTTCGTCATTAGTATCAGTTGTTAAATCGTTTTTATGTGAAGACAATAATAAGTTCTTATAAAACTACTTAATGCCTTCATCACTTTTTTGCCTGCCTTTGAGAGCTAATGTGGCTTAGTAAGTTGGTTCAAAGCGACACAAGCTCGTTGTGGCTTAGTAAGGGGTCTAAAAGGTACATTCACTTCTGCGGCACTGTTAATGAGATCTTTTGATCTGCCAATTATAAATAAACTAAAACGTAAACCATGAGTAACGGTCATTAATTTTATTTAACAATAGAAATAAAGTTGTTAATCCTAGAACAAATGAATGTATGTAGGTTACAAAAAATGTAGCTCAACCACTTAGAATCACTCATTATGTTAGTTAATTAAGTAAGTAGAAATTCCTTCCGGTAGTTATAGTAATGATACCGTACAATTAAATGTATAGAAATAAATTTAGAGTACCATCATTGGGTACAAATAAACTTTTTTCGAGATTCCCTATAAGTCCTCGGTAGTATAGTGGTAAGTATCCCCGCCTGTCACGCGGGAGACCGGGGTTCGATTCCCCGCCGGGGAGGTTATTTTTTTTAAATTCTAAAATAAAATGAAGAACTGCAGCATTTGAAATTGTTGACATAGGATAGCGTAGGATTAATGTTATTTATTTTATTGTTTTTTTATTTATTATTATTTTATTTTGTTTATAAAAAAAACTAATTTCTTGAATAGTTGAAACGTTGACTTGTGATGTAACGATATGTGAAGAGACTGAAAAGCCTTATTATTTATTTAATAACGTAACTGGTGAATAAGGAAACAATGTTTTTTTTTTACAAATACAGCAAGCTAGACTGTAGTACCAAAATGTTCATAGTAAGCTTTTAAATGAATTAGAAATTTAATTAGAATTGATCAAAAATTATTTACAAAATGTGTTACCTAACTATTATATTTTTAATCACTATTATCACCTGATTGACCTAAAGAGTTCTCACCTCGTGAGTCATGAAGAAGCAATGAAGCAAGTTTTGTTTTACCGCAATTTTCCAACTATGTTTGAAAGCAATTCAGAATTATTTTTTGACTGCTTTTGAGGTGGACCAAATTTCCACCTTTCGGTACTGCCATCTAATACGAAAGCTTGAACAATAAAAGTATATTTTTATATCACCATGTAGCTTTAGTAACAAACCGTATTTGACATTCAGCTAAAGCCAGTATTGTTTTTTTTCTAATTTTATTTACACCAAAAAGGCAGCAAGGGTTTATTGTGATAGATAATGTTAATAAATTTGATGAATATGCTGGACTATAGATACAAGAATTTCGTACCACATGGTTTTTATGTAAGTTTTTAGCACTTGATAATGACAGCATGAGTCGAATGAGCTTCTACGTGAAATACACCAAATAACCCTTTCATCCCTTTAATAATAAATGTTGTTGATTTGAGTAAATACTTATATAATTTATTCATATCTTTATATCTTTACACAGGTTACACGCTATAATATGTCTTTTCTATGAGAGATAGTGGTGGGGGCCACCCACCTGTTTACGGAGCTTGAATCAAAGTTTAATGCCTAAATATTTGACTAACCCAGTAGACTAACCTAAAGTTTGGCAATCAATTAAATGAGGAAAGACCAACAAGCAAGCTGCAAACTGTCACTTATTAGTTATCGATTACATACTTAGTTGAACAATTAATTATAGGTTGATTATTATAAGTAAAAAAAAAATCTTTTTCCTTTAACTTTTTTGATCCTCAACAGTGATTAGCGTCACAAACCGGGAATGGACTGTAAATATGGCAAAATGGCTTTCTTGACATGACAGATTTTTTATCCGCTGATTCAGGTTTATAGAAGAAGCCGAAATTCCAAGGTTTTTAGAGAATTTATTAAGTCAACGTTTTTGTCAACCTAATGTAGACCAAAAGGAATTTTATCGATATATATAATTTTTTTGTAATCGTGCACAATATCCTTATGTAAAACCTTATTTTGTATCATCATAGTTTTTGTTGCACTATTTCGGACTACATGAGTCCGTCATCAGGCAAAGCAACACAACCATAAAAAAAAAAACCTTGATGTAATCAGTATATGCAAACTTTTTTTCATATACATAAAACAATATTTAAACAAATCTAAATCATATGCTTAATACTCACAGAAAAAATATTTCTAAAAAACATCCTACCTATTATATACTATCGAAGTATTTCGAATAGCCTATGTCAGTTAGTCTAATTATCTGAAAATTAGATATAGCTGGAAGTTATTATGTGTTATTAGTTCATAGTTCTGTTAGTGTTTAATCCGATATGTCTAACTGTTGTAAAATACTACAGAAGAAATAAATTAAACCATTTTACATATTTTTTATCACCACATGCAAGAGTGCGACCCATATGTTTTACATCCAATTACGTCTGTTTTAATGTTAATTAGTTTTATATTTTAAATCTGAATAAATAATAAAAGTTTACCTGGTCCATTATTCATTTCCAATATTTGTTGTGGGCCAAAGGAGTGCTGTTGAATAATACTGGATTTTTACAGTTGGTGCTGTGTTGAGATAATATATTTTATAAAGTTTTTTGTGTGCATATTGCATCATCATCCTATTTATTTATTAATCATTTATTTTTTCTTATCATCTTGAATAGAGTATCAAAAGGCAGATATCAGCATCATCGTTAATAGTGCGAAATATGAGTTAGGTCTTCAATGGACTACGATTACAGAAAGTCGTTAAAAATAGTAAAATTATTTTTGAAGCCTGATTAAGTGACTTTTAATGCATTGAATTTTACTACCATTGGTTACTGTTTTATCTCTCATGATTGATAAGCTATCGCTGAGTTTATTATTATTATATCGGGAAAATTTCAAGTTATAGTGATCATACATTTTTAAAACTTAAGTTATCCCGTTTGTTGGAATTCTATTGTTTACGTACACCAAAAGGATAGATTATTGAAGTTGATGGCGTTGAACCAGGAACACCCGGATTGAATGAGGCTGACCACTGACCTAGCCAAAGTGATCGCTATTCGATTTCACGGCTCATGTGTCAGAGGAATCGAGGACGTGAGCGGGGATCTGACGATCAAAGCCATCGTTGAGCCAGCCATTCCTGTTTGTTCAAGCCATCAAGGTAGTTTTCGCATCCATTCTTCAACGTCACCTATCTGTGGATCTCCTGTCGAGGGTGACTTATCGCCAAAACGTGACTTAAATATCAAAACAGCCAAAAGGAAGCTTAGGGGTGAAAAAAAAAAATCGCCGGCTACCCCCCCCCAACCCTACCTGGTTGGTAGATTAGAGGCTACGCAATCCCTAAGGATAAATTTTTGCAGTCTTCCAGTCTGGGGGCGAAAATAGTGCCAAATAAAAGAAATGTTTTATGAAACTGATTCTAATTCTAAATATCCAGTGACAGCAACAACGTGCAGCATCGCCCTTGGTTATAAATAAACTCTTTATTGAAGAACACATATATTTTAATTCAGGAAAAAATGTAAACAAAAGAAATGAATAACTTCATGTCCATGCGTATGTCCAATTATATGACGTCGAATATAGATGATAATAGAAAAACATTACTTCATAAAATATTATTCCTTAATCAGTTATGTTTGGGATCAATTCTTGGATTGGATTCTTGTTATGTTTTCATTTGTCTATACGAGTACATTTTGTGGTTATCGCTTTTAGAATATTCTATAATGCTTTATAATCAGCTTTGCGTCGAGCAACATGACTCATTGTAGTGTCCCTTGGTTTGTCAAACATTATTTTGGATTATTTGAAGCTTGCTGAGATTGGTATGACTGACTAATCTTCATCTAAGTGATGCGAAAGATAATGTGGTGTTCAATAACAAATTTTACATGAGTAATTCAATTTGTATATTGAGCTTAGAATTCTCTTTGTAAAACAGGAAAATGATGGATATGTAGTGCCAATATGAGTATGATAATAATTCAAATCTTTATTGTTATAAAAGTATAATCTGCCTTATTGGGCAATAAGGCATTGTGTTCAATGTTCTCATTTATACCATGTTTACAATTCTTACATTATTTACAAACAGCCCAGAGACCTCCTAAATCCACATGGTTGTCACCTCCCTCGCATGCAAAAGAGGAATCTGAGGGAATTCTCCCACGCTCCTCCATTTTTTCCCCTTCTCAACCCTTTCTTTCAAACATTTTTAACAAATTATGAACAATAACAATATTATACATTGGTGATTAATGGATCCTTTTTCTGCATAACATATGCATGGTAAGGAGGGTAGAAAATACAAAAACAGTTATCTTTTAAAGTTAGATAATTAAAGTTAAATAGTCAATAGACAGGTGATTGGGCTCACCTTCGGTATGCTCCACTATTTTTTCCCCCCTATCCCCTTAAAAACGACAAAATGATACATTATAGATTCTGATTGGAATCTATTCACATATTAGTTTTATATGTCCTGTAGCGTCGGTACATTATATACATGTTCGGTTGTATTTATAAAAGTTATATAATTAATTCAAGTACAATGATATACAATATACTTGACTTCATTCATAAGACTATAAGGTGATGGGGCTCACCTGTTTGATTGCTCCTCCATCAGTCACGTCACCGGATACGAACCAGCAGAGGCTAACTAAGAGCACGAGAGCCACAGACGCTCGGGACACGATTGAAGAGTCTGGCCATTGTCAGGACTCCCACTGTGACGTATTTAAAGCAGGTCACGAGGCCACTGCCGCTTTAGTCTCCGAGGAGGCTTATAAGAATGTGAGGTGCAGTGTAATGACCGTGCTAGATGATTAGTGTGGGCGGATGGTATTTCATGAACTTGAAAGGGATGATTTCAAGAATGTAGAGTATTTTCATTTTTGCGAACATTCATATTTAATTTCGTCTTAAAGAAAATTAAAGTTACATAAAGAACCCTGCACTAAAACTGATAGTATCTGCAATAATAGTATAATATATATGCAAGTAAGTTCTCTTGTAATAGCTTTATGATAGGAGTGCTGTTCAAAAAGAGAGGTAGAGCTTGAATTTGTATTTATTTCCATCAACAGAAGTGGATGGCTCCTAATAACCAATATTTTAGTCCGATATGGGAGTAGGTCATGCCACAAATAAATAAAAAGAGGCTAAGAGATTATTCTATAATAGCTTTCTCGTAGGCTCAGATGAAGGGAGCGAATGGATAAAAACTCTAAGCTTGTTGTATTTGGCAAAGAAGTGGTGATACGGCTGAGAAACAGCTTTTGAAAGGAAATAAGATTTTGGAGGAATAAGGAAGAAAAGAAATGGCATATTGGTTTTGCGCCATTGCATAGAAATCGCTATTGTAAACTGTAAAGTACTGTAGGGTCCCCCATCCAAGGTAAAAGTTAAGGGAACTCAAATACAGCCCTATTTCAACTCAAACAACTGCTAAAGGAGAGCTGAGGTCTCTCCACCTAAACTTGAGAGTGGGAGAAAAAGCTTCGGAAGCAGGCAGCAATCAGAAAGTAGTTTATTGTATGCATTCACAACTAAACAGTATATGTACTTCATAGGCTCTGTACCTGCCAGAGCGAAAAATTCAAATTTACAAATGTTAAATCAAAATATATATCTATGTTACTAAAGCAAACGTGACATACTGTCTCCACAAAGTAAAAGCGTTAAAAAAAGTGTTGAGAAAACATCTTGTACAATAAAATTATCCAAAACTCAATTATTTCCTATAATTTATTTTCTTCTCAATCTAAAATAAGAATCGATTAAAGAAAACCAACATATTTACCATCTTATCTCAGCTAGAAACCTACTATTCTAAATCACTCCACTTATACGAGAGGTGTATTGTTTATTGCACTCCTAACTAATGTTTGCAAAAAATGATAAAGGCATACGTTGTGTCATCTTCTTCACCACGAATAAATAGAAGTTCCCCTCTCCTCGGCCCAGAAAATATCCACCTATGTGTCCATATTTTAATAATAAAAACCTTAAGGCGTCAGTTAAGAGAGGTGGAAGTAGTGTACGAAACAGCCTAGGGCGTGTAGGGGCAACCCCCCCCCCCTCTGACCTGCCTATATAAGGGCCAGACTCTCGGAACCCGGCACCTGAAGAACACTGCTCTCTCTCTCTTTCTCTTTCTTTCTCTCTCTCTCTCTCTCTCTCTCTCTCTCTCTCTCTCTCTCTCTCTCTCTCTCTCTCTCTCTCTCTCTCTCTCTCTCTCTCTCTCTGCAATGGCCCTTGCTGCTCTACTCAAACCACGGCTTTCTTATTCAACTACCTCTGCATCTCTCTTTCCTAACCTTGCTATGTTTTAGTCCGGCCTTGTCAGACCCCACACTCTCCTAGTGGGATTCTCTGCCTTCGCCTCGCTAAAACTAGCAGCTCCTTGGGAGAGACCTCTCCTTCGTGGACAACGGTTGCCTTGGCCCTACAAACTTTACCTAGTAGTGTCTCCCACGGCAATTCAGTCTGCCTTTCTCTGGTTCACACTCACCTTTGAAATCCGGGCGGTTTTCGCCTACCCTTAGATACCAAGTTTGACTTCGTGGTCATTCCAAGACCACGTAAACTACCTGTAATATCTAACCTGTTCCTCTTCTCCTGAACATAGTGCTTTGTCGGGGCATACCTTCTAAGATCTTATGGAGTCAGATCAATACGAATACAACTGCCCGCCGACTAGGCCACCAGCAAAGATCAAACATCACAGGTCCAACCATTTTATCTCTTTCGTGACGCTCGCCGGGTTGTAGTGACCCTAGCCCGCGGTGGGCGTCCTCCCCCCTTGGGGAAATTTCCCAACAGCATAAATTAATAAAATATCTTCTGTCGGGCCATCTCCATTGTTGAGACCTCACTAGGGAAGTCTCGATGTATCTGGTAGCGGAGAAAGCGTTAGATGGTCTATGGCCTTAACAACGTCTTAGCGACGGGTAACACCTTGGACTATCTGACTCCATTTTTCTTTGATAGGTGCGCGGGTCCTGACAATGGACTATTTCTAGGAGAAAAGATAGGTATGGGTTAGGATTTGGGGTATTTTTACCTGGTCTTGGGGTGCCACTAGCTCACACCCGGAATCTTAGGTTCCATCCACAAGGGCGAATGTGAAACGGAAGGTGACGGACTGAACCACTGGGGGAGTGTGTTGTCCCAAAGGCCGTAGCCCAAGAAAGGGCTAGCATAGTCATGGAATTCCGGACTAAAGCTGGAATTCCAAAAAAGCTCCTTCACGGAAGGAAGGGCTAGTTTTGGCTAGGCGATGTGGAGTCACTGGGGGGAGGTGGACAGCGCCGGACTAAAGCTAGCAAGGTTAGGAAGGAGAGGTATAGAGTTCAAATAATAGCATGTCAATATTTCGAAACTTAGATGCAATTGCGAATACCAGTCCCGAGGTTCCTGAATTTAATGCTGGTCTTTTTTTTCTCTCTCATGTCCCCTTGTTATTAAAAATTACGGAAATCGGTATATATTCTACATAAATGAATCTATCATGCTGGTCAGCCCAGAATCAGGGCTATATATTATAACCACGTGGCAGCCAATCGGAACGCCGTTTGTTTGGGCCGATCAAAACTGGCTTCATTGTTAAAGTAGTGACCCGGCGCTCCTAGACGGCCTGGGAACTAGTCGAATCTCACAATTAATTAAAATGAGCTATTATTTACAGAGTTTGGTTTTACCGTGATACAATATTTACTTTATTTAAATCAGACAAAGTACTACGAGTATTATATCACATGTGTATTATATTACATTATGATATATGCCTTGATATATCAGACAGATAATAGTAAAACTTAATGTTGTCCGTGAAAAAGGATGTCACAACAACCTCTGTTACTTTTTATAGCTTTTAGCTATTTTTATTGTTAAAAGAGCTAGACAACTTTATGACTGCGTGGTATCCAGTGCATAAGATCCGACGACTGGTGGCCAAGAAAGAGAACGCAAGTTACAGATGCTCATGATTGGAAAACTCCCGCTGTCATGGTAACGAAGCCACAGCCTCTTTAATCGACGAAGATCAAGGTGGTGGTGGGGATGGATAATGGTTGTGATAGTGAAAGAGTTAAGGTTATAGGATAACTTTTGATGAAATTACGTGAACTTTGATGGGGGATAAATTGTATGAAAGTCTTTATGAAAGGATTTGTTTATGGTGCAATAAGAGGCGTTAACTATTGCTCTTAGGATTCGGATTGGATTTGATGTTTTCACGCAACTTTTATAATAAATCGTATGGAAATATATTTTTATATTTGTAAGAGAAGGTCACTTACATTAGGCAGACTTTTTTTTTTTTTTATCTATGAGGCTTCTACAATAATATAATCCAAGAATAAATCGTCTTGAAATTATCATATTATTACAAAGTTTGGAGCACTTTTGCTGTGGTAGACTTGTGTTGTTATAAAACTTCTATGGAATGGAATTCGTATGCGCCTATCAGAATTTTTTTTATCATAATGGTCTATGATATTATAAAATACCTAATCTACCTAATACAATAACTTGTTATTGTATTATGTTCGATCGTTGGTAACTAGTGCTCTGCAGAATTCGTATTTATTTTTTGTCGGTATCTACTTCATTACAATTCCTGCATGCCCCTACATAATTAGATAAGGGCCAACGACCTCGGGAAAGGTTATGCCTAAATTTAATTCTGGATAAAGGCTCGGGAAATGCGCGTTAGGCCTACAGAGGGTCAGTACCCTTACACAACCCCCACTCAAAGACAATTACCAGATCCTTTGTTCAAGTCTTTGTAATCTATTTATAACCCACCTTGTTATTGCTTTTAATCCGTTCTTAGTTAAGTCCTGAAAGAAATATGCTAAAAATACACATTAGACACTTAAGTGTTATCCAGACGTTCAACCTTATAATTATAATAAAAAATAATTTAAGTACCATATAACCAAATTAAACATTTTTTAACAAATTAAAAAAATAATAATAGAAAATTGAATTATTCCTTGATTATATAATTGTTTCCTAAATTTTTCAAGTCAAAAATGTTTTTGTGGATTTGCCCTTCTTTATCAGATTAGATAAAACTGTGCTGCACATTAATTATTATTCAAGTGAAGACTTAAAATACATTAATTTGTAACTAAGGGGGAATCTACTTCCCTTCCGCGCTTAATACTTCATGACTGTTTAATTAGTAGCTTATGATAGGCATCAACACAAATCATTAATAATTTCTCAATTCATTAATAAACATGACATTGTAATGGAATTTTTGATGGTTGGGTAGGTATGCCAGAAGTTCTAAAACAACCACTTTTAATATATCGCAATACTACAAATTACAATTTAAAAATCCCTAATGGTCAATTATTCACGGTCAAAATTTAAATCTACTACTTTTCAGAAAACAAAAGTAAATTTTAGGGACCAAACACCGCTCGAATCATCATTTCAAAAACTGACCAATTACCAATAATATTCTAACTAAAGGAAAAATTATTCATGCAGCGAAACATATTATCTGGAATAAATAAGATGATATATAATATTAATATAGGGAATAAATTTCAAATAATTTTAACAAGATAGATAAGCAGATGATAAGTAAATTTTGGCGCACTTTTCGTTCAGCGGTTCCGTGGTGTAGTGGTTATCACATCTGCTTTACACGCAGAAGGTCGCCAGTTCGATCCTGGCCGGAATCATTTTTTTAAGGAATTTGTTTGTCCTCGTTTCTTTTGCCGAAAAACTTTTCAGAATTGAATAGATTCTACTCACGCACTCAATTAAGACAATTATATTTTTCTATTTGTACTTGAATTTTTGCCTAAATTCAGGATAGTTTAGTTTAGTTAATTGAACAGAAGATTCCAAAAAAAAAAAATGGCAGTATGTTTTTTACTTAATTAACTTTTATAAACATCGTAATTATTGCTTATTTAGTGCAATACTTAAAATAAAATTAAAGATAAATTATTTATTTTCAGATAATTCAAAAATAAAATTTAATTTAATAAGAGAGAAAAATGTCACTCATCTTCACGATATTTTGTTTAAATAAATCTGACTAGTGATAAAATTGTACATTATCACAAGAATTGTATAACCTTATTAATCCTTATTTGTACAGTTTTTTGCGAGTTTTAGTTGTTTTTTTTCAAAACCAGGAATGTGTTCTTTTGCTCAAGATGAAAGTTTCTAGGAATTTCCTATTTTGATTGTGGTAAGACTTTTACTTATCATCTCCAAAAACATTATTACATTTCATTAATTATTTAGTTAATTATTATTAAAAAAGGTCCTGACATAATAAGGCGTACATTTTAACACTTTTTTGGTCGATCCACACCAAATCTACAAATAATAAACCAAAAAATTCCATCATGAAATTTGTCCCAAACATTATAATAACTTGTACATATTTATATATATTTTTTAATTCAAAATTTCGTTTTTGTATTTTAAAAAAATGTCTTTTTGGAAATTTTAAGATTGGTTTGGTATAGTCAAGTAACATATCAAATTAAAACGAACTATGTTCAACTTTCTAGGACGCTAGTTTCGGAGCTATAAGCTTTTGAATCTTTCAAAACCAGTAGATACCATTTAGATGTGTCAAAAAACAGTAGTTTTTTTTTAAATTTATAACTCAAAAACCAATAATGGGAAAAAATCTGAAACTGATAGTACTAAACCGGTGCAAAAAGATTCTTGAGTTATGAGACTTCAAGTTCCCGACCAAGGTGTTTTGAGATGGAATGACCCTATGTTTCTGCAATCATTTGCATGATTTATAGACCACATTACATTAAGTATGTATTATCACGATATTATTAAAGTATGTATCGACACCTAGCTCGAAAGTATATATCTGAGCTCGACACCTAGAAAAGGGCCTGGAGGCCAGAAGCTCTTTGTGTAAGGATCTCTCTCCAAGCGTGTGTAAAATAATATAATGGTGGCTGCAAATTGATGAGTGATGCGAAATTTTCAATAACTGAAAGAGCCCTTAATGTGGTTAGTTGTATATATAATAATAAACATAAATTACAAGGTCCACTAATTAGTAGTAATCAAAACAAGTAAGGTAGTTTGCTGCGTTGGACAAGGGCTCCAGCCACACAATTAATACAAATCTGTCAAGTCCCTTATGAATATGCAGATTATATAGAAACACCGGTCTAGAGTTGGTAATATGACTTATACTGGTGTCTCTGGTGTTTTGGGTTTACCTGTTTTATTTTTTCAAGAGATAAAATTAGGCAATGCTAGTTACCACCAACCACTACCAGATACACCATCATACATTGTTTGTTGTGTGTCGGGCTCAGATAACTGAGTAACCCCAAAGTGGGTAGGAGACGTCCGCCGCGGGCTAGGGTCGCTACAACCTCTTAGCCGCCGTCCGGCGAGTGCCAAGAAAGAGATAAGGTGGGCGGACCTGTGACCTGTAATCTGTGACCGCTGACCAAGAGCGCCAGAGCCACAAACGCACAGGAAATAAATGGAGAAACTGGCCATTGCCAGGACTTCCACTGTCACGTATTTATAGCAGGTCACGCGGTCAATGCAGCTTTTTAATCGTTTTTTTATGGCGTCTGAGCAGTGGCTCGAGAAATATTTAAAGTCGCAAAGAAGCATTACATAGATACACAGGACTATATAACCTGTTTTTAAAGTTGAGAGATGGTTCGGATCGACTTCTTTCATATAATTTATGTCTCACACTGTCATTATTAAACTGTTTCCAGCAATCAGTTAGCAAGGCATAAAGAGAGTCACTCTAAAATTCATTTTCTTTGAGACAAATAAAGTTCTTCATTATATCAAATTCATGGCTTATTGTAATTGTTCACCAGATAATATGCCATTGATTAACAGGCAATTCCTCCGCGAGATGAAATTGAGACAGTGTATATAAATATTGGCAACTTGATATGTTAAATTGTTTTATTTTTATATCTAATTGAATACCTTATGATGTGCATGATAGATCAAGCTACTAAGTTATTGTTTGACCTGAATTAGCATCCCATTAGTTCTTTTCATTAATGTAAATTTAATCCGCTTGGATAAGACTTCACATGAGGTCATTGTCTATAAGATAAGTGAACGAATGAACACATCATGCTCAGCAATTTAAATCATATTGAGAGAGGTATCAAATTAAAATTCCGAAACCCTTATTAAAAATATTACATAAAGCAATATATACAACAATACTAATGATATTTAAATCGCGTTTATAACATTTAGCAATAATATTTGGGCGTTTTGTGGACTGTAGAAAAAAAAAATCACTCACAGTAAATCCGTCTGACCAGTTTTCCAAGCCACCCTTGCAAGTAGTGTTGATTACACCCTGTAAGAAAAGAAGCTCAGTACTTCTATCAATGGACAGGTGGACACTCAAAAGTGTGACAGGACTCTATACAGGTCACTGTCGGTTAAACAAGCACCTCTTTAATTTGGGGATAGTGGAATCACCAATCTGCAGATTCTGCAAGAAAGAGGGAGAAACGTCACGTCATATAATATGTGACTGTGATAACCTAGCTAGAAGGCGATACCTTCACTTTGGTAGTGATCGCATTGTAGACCCCAAACTATGTGAACTGATCGATCCACTCAGTATCCTCAGATTTGCAAAGGCCGTGGGCCTGTCACATATATAGGACAGGGATATGGACGGCGCACAATAGGTCTCACTGAGGCCGCGGTGCACAAATGCCGGAACAAAAAAAAAAAAAAAAAAAAAAAAAAAAGTGTTGATTACGTTTTATAACAAATTAATTACTTGATAATTAAAAAATATATTTTGCCATAATATTGAGTATCGAGTTAAAGATCTCGTCAATTTGATTGATAGATAATATATAGTTTTAGCTTTTTTATATGTAATTGAATTTATGAAAATTATGTTCACAATCGTAATATTCAGTCAGAGAAATTATATTTTGCAAGTATATTTCATTTAATTCCTCGATGATGGTAAAATATAACCAGAACAATGGTAAATTACATATTAAGTTAATTAGTAACTTCATAATTTAAAAAATTCCTTTTGAGAAGGTTTTCAAAATAAAGATATTGTTGTCCAGATTAATATTCTGTAATTTTTACTCTAATTACATAGTCATGAAAATCTTGCCAAAACTTGAACTCAACTGGAGATTTATTTTTGAGAGAGACCTATTTTGCATAATAGTTCCATTTGATACCCCAATGATGCTAAAAATAATAATTTTTTAAAAAGTAACAAGTGTTATTAATCAATTAGTTAACGTGTAATGAATATAATATATTTTCCCTAGTACATTGTCGTAGGCATCAAACTAAAGGTCTCGTGTTGTTTATGAATATGTTTAATGTATTAGGGGTTAGTGGACTATAATAAAAAAAAAATCACATTAGTGACCACTTTTTTGAACATATTTAAACCTTTGGCCATGGTTACAAATTGCCAATCAATGGAGCTTACTAAAGAAACTGCTTTTCAATGTTTATGGCAATACAAATAATTGAATAAAGCATTGGGACTGCCATAGAAATTCACGATGGATATGATTAATTTTACGACCACTATCGTAATGATACAAACCACGTCATGGCATTAAGTAAATAAGTAAACGTTGGGCAGTTGTTGCCCCACCAGTGTACCTGATTACTTTGTACTGTGGCAGTGTGTGTACATTGAGTTGACCGTAGGTGGCGTATCTTGAGTGTCCGAAAGATTTGACTGAAATACCGAGCTGAGACATTGCTCAGGCAGAGACTCAGGTAAATACTCTCCGAGATATTATCTAACAGGAGAAGCCGACCGTCTTGACCTCCTGCCTCCAGGTAACAGCATCTAATCAACCATCAACCAGGTAGCAGGAACAACCAAGCCTCATTGAACACTCTGCACACAGGTAAAAACAAGCAGCTCTATACTGACCAGAGTCCCATTTAACACCTCACCCAATCTATACCTGTATCCCTCCATCTTTTAAGTCACCTCTTCTGTATTAATAATCTTTACTGCTAATTATGAAATTATGCGAGTTGTTTTTATTCAGTGTTTTTAACTGCTGCGAGTTCGTTAGTTGTATAACACACAGACAGACTGGCAGACGAAAGACGATTGCTCTATATCTGAATAAAAGTACAGCTTCGCCCTTCTGGGTTACCAATGACCCTTAGTGTAGTATAACTTATTTTAGTTGAGGGAAAAAAAATCCGGACTGTTTATAAACGCAACATATTCCTATCAAGGAAAATTTATTCTCAACTTTTAAACAGCCGAACACACCCTTATATCCACTGTATTTTGCACTTGTTAGAGTTAAAAAAACCAATCTGTTTTGAAAAGCCCGTGTATGAGACTTGATGAGCCTCGGTTGGTGCGAAGAAGGGAAACAATAGCGGTTTATAGCGAAGGGCTGACAGGAAGGAGGGGAGGGAAAGGGAGAAATAAGGGATGGTGGCTGCGGGAATGGAAATACGTGGGCTTCCTCACCCGCCCGCCTGTCTACCTGAGGCCGAATCTACCTCTGGTCGCCATATTATTATCTTTGCTACACCTGTATCTGACGTTTTTTCTTTAATGCTTACCTGACTTCTACATGTACTAAACCGTGGGCTTACACTCTGAGATTTTACTGTTCTGTACAGACTAGTATATGTCTCTAGTACATTAAATTTAGTAAATAATCTTAACATTAGTAAAAAAATTACCTATCTCAAATTGTTCACTAAACGTACAAGGGTAAAAAGTCTAGTAGTTTCCTGTCTGGCTTAGGAGGGTAGAGGGGAAACCTCTCAATAAAAATCGTTTTATACATAGTTTCCCCGATTTCGACCGTTGAGGATACAAACATTATTGATTTCCATCTTAACTTAATCTTGACTTTTCAAGAGGACAAATATTGACAAAGTGGGAATTCGATAAATTTACTCCTGCCATACGTCTGCAATCATTGACTTCAGAGAATCAATATCTGGGACCACCTATTTAGGTATTTTAAATTTCTTTAATTGTATATATGTTTGCGTTAATCCTCACATTTTTTTAGATTGATAAAACATTTTTATTATGATAAAATACAATCTCCCTCATTGGGCGATTAAGTGATTGTGGTAAATGTTTTCATTCATACCATATTTCCAATTTCCATTCACTCGCTCATTCAGCCAGTATATACAAACAGCCCAGAGACTTCCCGAATCCACATGGTTGTCACCACCCTCGCATGAGAAGAGGAAGCGTTTGAGATATTAATAAAAAAAAAAAATCTCTTTTCTCTGTAAATATTTCTTATATATTTTTATTATCAGATTGAGATAGCATTTTCCATCAAAATAGATTATAGGCAGTAATAGCCTAGTTTATGGCCAAGTTGTAAGGAAGAATCTCTACTTTCGTTCGCGTACACCATAAAATCATCTTTCGTTAGAAATACATCGTAGGAAACTGTTTGCACGACTTCACCCTCGGTAGACTCTCACTACCTTCCCGAATCCACCCGCCTCCTTTAGGCATTCCACACCCTATATCCTTCTCATACATCCTTCATATGGGGGACTCCCCTTAGTGAAAGGCACCCATTAGCCCAAAATAATTTTCATTTTATTTTTCCCACATTCTATTTTTATAAGTTTGAGAGCTATGAAAAAAAAAAAAAAAAAAAAAAAGTTTGCACGACTACCTTCGAAACTAATGCAAAACGAATACCAGGGATATTCCCAAAAATAGTTTTTTGAGCCAAGCAGATAAATTGGATATGTAATAAATACATTCAAGCCGAATTTTTACATTAACTTTTAACTGTATAAATTTTTTTATGTTTTAGCATATAAAATTAAAAAATATTTTTAGTCCAAAAATAAATGTTTGTTTTTTTCATAATTACTTCTTTTACTTTTAACAGACTCACACTAAGCTTGATCGACTGATCCAATGATAAGTAGGATGTGTGTTTTTTCCTTTTCAAGACAAAGCTTGATCCTCACTGATGATGACAAATATTCGGAAACAGTGTCCGAGTAATGTCTAACAAGAGGGATTTGCTCCCTGAAGCCGTCCGTATTGAGCAGAGCTGGTATTGGTATTTGTGTCTAATCTAGATACCATGAATATTTAGATGGAGTCCACTATGTATTGGGCTCTGAGAGCAGCCGTCAATCAACATCAACATTATTGGTATGTGATTCAGACGTAATAACCGATATTATATTACCCAAGGAAAAAAAAAACTGGAGTGATGTTGAATATATGTATATGTTAAATAACACCGATTATGTAACATTCTCGGAATGTTATGTAGGGATTTGCAACAATGTATGGTTTTTAACGCAGATTCGATTAAGAAGACAAATTTTGAATTTAAGGGGAAGTACTTCCTGAACAGACGACTACGCCAACGCCTACCTCTGATACTAAAACTGGAAACATACAATTACTTTCTAAGACCTTTGGGCAAATGGATGGTCTAGATTTTTGGGACAATCAAAAAATCATACCAAGAAATATTTCAATTAAAACTACTTTAGCTAATCACTGAAAGTAATAAGTGCGTAAGTGTAAACTAATACCTTACACACATACGTGCGAATTACCTACATCAAGATTTGGCTCAGACAATTCCATGAAAAACATCATCTCCTCGAAGATTAAAGCGGCAGTGACCTCGTGACCTGCTATAAATACGTTACAGTGGGAGTCCTGGCAATGGCCACTTTCTCCAATCATGTCCTGAGCGTCTGTAGCTCTTGCGCTATTGGCCAGCCTTCACTGGGTCGAGTACGGTGACAAGCCTGACGGAGGAGCGTGGGGGACTTCCCAAGACTCCGCTCCCTCTTTCGCATGCGAAGGGGGTGACGACCATGTGTTTGGGAGGTCTCTGGGAAGTTTGTAAATACGGTATGAATGAGTGAGTGAATGAAAATTGTAAATATGGTGTGAATGAGAACATTTATCTTAATTACTTATTGCCGAATAAGGCAGATTGTAATTTCTTCTGTTTATATTTATTATCATGTTTATATATTTTGACTTATCTTTCTTGAAATCTCTTCATTTCAAGTATTCTCAGATAACGAATAATATTTACTTCGTTTCAATAAAGTTATATGCATGCTTAAGGTAAGTATTGCCCAATTTATGTAATCGATGTATTTTTATGCATGTTTATGTAGCTATTTTTAATTAAATCGGTCAGACGATCTTTTTTGTTCATGTAAGTTATTTGAGGGGTCTCCACCCCGGAATAATAAAAATATTTTCATTTAATAGAAACCCGACTTAAAAACCCACAATAAAGTTTTATGGTTACCAAATACTGGACCAGTTCATTTCCATTCATCTATCAAATACTGCGATAATCTCGGTGCGCTTTATGAGGTGTTTATTGGTTTCTTGATTTATTGATTTCAAGTTTAAGTGATTTCGTGCAATAAAGTTTCTGCATATCAGATCTTATAGGAACTATGTTATGTAGATAGGTGCTGGGAAATCGCTTTAATATTAGAGACTGGAGGTATGGAAAAACTGCTACGTCTATCCGCAGACTGTTAATACCTTGTTAAGTCCAAGTAAGTACAGCTAAGTTAGACTGTTCGATATTTTCTTGTAGGTAGTCTCAGAGTTGAGAGTCGAATCCTAACGATTTAGAGTCGTGCTTGTTCTGCTTATACTCGTATAGAACTATGTTGTGGTCATGGTGTACTTTGGGTTTATAGTCCGCCCAAAAAGAGTCGGTCGGAGACGAACGAACTGAGTTTCCTCGCTTTCTAGTGAGTGTCTGATTATACACCTCGAGGTCGAGGTGCTTCTAATAAGATGTGTGCTGAATGATAATACAGCATTAGGTCCAATGAAGATCTTTTCATCAGATTCATATGTGAGAAAAAACATTGCGTAACCAGTCCTTATAAACAAAAATACATCCCTATTTATGTATTTTTATTTGTTTTAGGTTGTAGGTTGTATCGTCTAAGTACTACTATGTAAGGGTCAAGTTATTCACCGAAACGTAAACAGGGACTAAAATGTCAGATTTTGTTAATCCGATGTTGCGAACAGCCATTAAGATTTGGTAGGATCGCCCTTTGTATGCACATCACTTCCAGGAGAGAGGAGCCAACCCTTTTATACAGTCCCCCAACGGCCTAGGGTCGAAGCCCTTCCTGTCGAATACATGCATACCGAGGTTGGAGCGGCCTGCTTTGTCGATGCTAACATAATTCACTTCTGAGAGGAGGTTCGGGTTATTTGCATGTGGGGCGGAGGAAGTTGAGTGTGATCTACCTACCGTGTAGGGAAAAGTAGTTTGGCCTAGATTGGGGTGTATTTGAACGAGAGCATAGCCACTCTCCTGAAATTCTATAAGTTTTAATTAGGAGGTTGTCTGACCAAGGTTTATTCTGTAGGTAATTAAAAAAGTAATAAAATACTTTTTCATTTATTTTTTAATAACCTTTTGGTTTCGATGTTACTTTTAATTAGTTAGCTGGCGTTTTTCTTCTCATTTTTATAATATCTAAAGGCAGTAATTATAAATAGGAATGAACTTTAGGAAATGTTTATCGTAAAGAAATTTACTCCCCAAAAAAAACATGCTGCCAAAAAAGGAATGCTGGATTTAAGAAGGGCAGATAATTTTCATATATATAAAGGTTCATTAGTTATTTAGTTAATATCTACCTTTACCTTTTTCGAGGTAAATAGTTATGGTTACCCTCTCCCACTTCCCCATGAAAAAATATCCAACGTTAAATTTATAATAGATTTATGCCACTAAAAAAATTTTCCTATACAATTATGAAAAAGGTTTACTAATTATACAGGGTCAAAAACCTTTTCGTCTTTTAGAGAAACTAATTTTGATTTTTGAGGGTGAGGGGTTGGATTATGTTGGTGCCGGACCCCCTAGGAGGGTGGTTGGTTGATGTTTCATCAGAATCCGTTTCTGTAAAAGACGAAAAGAAAGGTTTCGGAAATTGCATAATTACCGAACTTAATAGTACATCAAAACTACCTCTATTAAAAACTTAGTGCAAAGAAGGGATTATTTATAATAATAAATAATATTCTTGTGGATAATAACTGCTATAAACTTGATTACAGGGTACTAATTTGCAGCGAAACGTACTGAAAAGTTTTTTAATTACAAACGGGCCTGTCACTTTTTTCAGTCTTGTCTTCCGACTGTGTAGTTGAAGTACAAAAAAGATCCTTTTAAACCAATGTTCCTCGCCGCCAAGTGGTTAATTAACTGCGAGAAGAAGAAAGTTATTAGAAAACTACTCACAAAGCTGGTCCTTGTTCAAGTGGTGTTCCTCCTTCCCATTTACGTTCGAGAACATCATCGACTGCGTCTTCATCACTGCCAGCTCCCGGCCGGCACCTGTTGAGTTAATTAAAAGTTAGAACTAATTAATTACTCCACAATTAATAAGTTTGCATAATATTTGAAGGATGTGATCATCTAAATATTATTGATCCAAGGATTATTATCCTCGCTGTTTCCTTTTCATTATATAAATAAAAAAGTTTTAATTTTTACATATTAAAAGTTTTTTTTTTGAGTATATAGGAACGGAATAAAATACGTTGTCTCGAGAGATACTTACTGTATGAAGTATAAACATTCTCCTTCACCATCTAGCGGTGGCTGAAGAAAATGTTCTTTGAAATGAAATGGATTTCATAGAGTGAAATAGGAAAGATGTCTTGTGTTCCGTTTTATGTATTGTAAATATTAATTATAGAGCTTTTCAGGTTAATTACATGTATATAATTAAAGTATATATAGTTTACAAAAGAAAAATGGAACCACTGCAATTTATTACTAGAGACAGTTGACCAGCTTATCACCTATTTTGAAGGTAGAAATTCTGAATATTGAAAAATTATAGCTTCAAGAAGCATTAGAACAGAGGTTAGAAAACTCAAATCTGAGAGTAAAAAACAAAAACTGATAAAAATACCACAATATATTTTAATTATGTATGCATTTATTTTTCCCCTCTATGTATGTAGATCTACATACATACCAATATGTTATTTTTGAAAATAAAAATATATTTGTTGAAAATTAGTGTTTTGGTTTTGTTTATCTACATCAAAGTTAGGCTATAAAGACGTTGTAGCGACCGCTAACTACATAAGGTGAATCACCCTATACTCTATTGTATATATATTGTAAGCAAACGTAAATAAAATGAACTAAATGTATTATAGACAAATGTAAATAACATGAACAAATATAAATCATTTTAAATGTGAAGCAATAAAAGGTGGGGGCCAACTAAGTCACACGAGATGTGTCACCAGCTGTCAGTCGCAGGTACCTCACCACATGAGTGAGGGAACCTGCAGGTACTAAGCACCCTTTTGCAGCCTCTCCCATTGGACAGGGCTGGCTGGGTAATTAGGCGTCGGCCGCGGGTACCTCACCACACGAGGGAACCAACCGTGGGCCTAACCCACCCTTGCCAGCCCTCCCAGTAGACAAGGCTGGGCAGGGTACTTAAGGCGGGCTCCTAGCCCTGTAAATTAGTCTCTCGTGACCTCTACTCGTTGACGCGTGGCTTCCGCTCGAACTTTGAAAACTTGACTAATTCTTTATATAAAAACCTCTGTACCTCTTCTCTTGAACATAGTGCATTGTCGGGGCACATACCTATCAAAAATTGAGTCAAATAGTAACGCCGTTATAAAACGATTGTCCAGGTTATAAACTCAAACAATCCTCACTTGTCACCAGGGCTAGAGTGACCAGGCACCCCCCTAGTGACGACCCAACAGACGTGTTTTTCAATTATCAGTGATTTTGATTATCTGGAAATAATCTTCACTTCATTAATCACCCCGGATTAATTACTACAATTCAACTGAAACCTTAAAAACGGCACATAATCTTTGTAAAACGTCAAAAGTATTAATTTGGTATCCTAATCATGTCTGAGAGTTATTTTTATTACTTCACATGAATTGCTAAATTTATGTATTTTAATTGTATTATTTGTGGTATGTTAGGGCGCTTGTTTTCAATCATCGAGTTAATGCGAAATCTCCTTGATCATTGAACGACTGAACTTCCCTTAAATTCCTTGTTACAGCCACGAGGCCAGATGGGCAGTGAGAAGGGTTTTTGGGTTTGTGAAAGAACGGATCCCCCCAGCTTAAGAATTTCAATATATTTCAAAAGTAATGTAAGTAGAAATAAGCAGATGTTATTCCAGGAATGCAAAGTGAGGAGTGAGAGAAATAGGACTAGCTAGAGCCTCGACGTGGGGTGAGCACTGGTCTGGAAGCAACATAAGCACGTGTCTGGACCAAGAAATGTCATGCAGATTTATCTTCTCCGGCATCTCAGGGCTAATACAATAACCAAAATAAGAATCCATTCAGAAAAAGAAATCGTTGAGATTGAAGGCAAGGGCTGTAATTTTCGTTTCATCTTTCCAGTTTTTCGTTCCAGTCTTTTTTTTTCTCTTTAATCTGAATTCTGTTTCCTGGGATTTTAGTCAGCTTGATCTTCATTCTCGTTTTTTTGTTTTTGTACGGCAGTGCCCCTACAGCTCAGTCATGGATTTCTAACCTGCATCCTCAAAGATATTATACATTACACTCTTAAATTTTGTTTTCCATTACATTGCATTTGTATATCATAGGTACACAATTTACAACTTACACATTAAACGAAGAAACATAAATAACGAGTATAATATTAATTTAGAATATATACATCTTAATTAATGTTTATTTTTTGGGGGTTATTTCTGCATATGGCGCTCTGATCATCAACACCTTTTTTCATAATTTTAAATTCATTTGAGGATACAAACGTTGTTAGCCTGAAAGATTTCCAGGACGAGAGCAGAGCACAAGCAGCTTAAAACAGTCCGGGGCCCAGGGACACAGTGCCACACGTCAGGCAGTATTTATATACATATAGTGTTTTATAGGACGCGAGGTATGATCGGTAGGGTAAAATCCATGTAAGCCAAATCATTTGAAGTTTTGAATACTGTGCCATTATTATGAGTTATTAATCATGTGATTTTATCTCAATGATTTGAGATCGCGGTAATTGCAGCTACATCTCGAACATCCAACAACTCAACAAGGGCTATTGTTAGGAAACCGCGTTTAAATTTTCTTAAACATCATATTGCAGCTCTTTCGGAAGCCTACAAAAAAACCTTATATCGTACGCTGCAATGTTATAATCTGATTTCCGCGAATCCTACTAACTCCCCTGTGTGCCCCTTTCATTCTGGATGTGATATGTGCTGTTATCGGACTTCGCAGAGGTAGCTTTTTACTGGACAAGGACCAGTCCACCATCTGGTGTTAATGTTGGTAGATGTGTGATTGGTTCTCGAGCTTCCACATATAGAATGGCAATGATTTTCCGGGAGCCCCCATACCCCGTGCACATACCAATTCTAGAAAAAGGGTCCACGCCCAATTGCCAATCTTTGCCTTAATTTATTTAAGATGATATGATCATCGCTCGAATGTGAAAGTCCGAATTAACTACTAAATAAATCCTTCCAAGCAATTATTGCGCTTAGAAATATTAGTGAAAATTGGAAGAAATCAAGAAACGACACGTTTTGACATCTCCGTGTGATTAAAATTTGAATGTTATACGAGATACACGTTATTATTTCGTATAAAATAAATTTAATTTGGAGCTTTAAATTTAATTAAGTAAAAAAACATATCACGTCTTAAAATGTAGGTTTTTAGGTAAGAAATCGTATCTTAAAATTTGAACTCTTAAGCAACGTTTCACAAAAAAAGAATGCCTAACAAATATTGATGCCACTATAATTCGAAAAAAACGCTGATCCCGACATTTTTTTACCTGGAAAGTATTGCATCAAATGATGTTGTTTGATTGGGTCGCTTTAGCTTGTGCCATGTTGTAGCATTGTTGGAAAACAAAAATGAATGATGAAGGTCCTCAGGATCGAGGCCACCAGTAACACCGTGTTATGGTGAAAACATTAGGTTTTACTAAAACCAGGGAGGGGTTTACAGTTAAGTTAGTTAGGTTGAATAAGCCAATGAGCTCGCAAATCTGATCATCAGCCAAATGGTCGGAAAAGAGCTTTTAGCGCAAATAAAGATTTGTGGGTTAATAAGCTAGACGTATTTATTCAATAACCAACAGCACAAAACCAGGGGGCTACACACTATTTTCAGTCCCACAGATATTCAACTAAAACTCTATGATTCTATTGCATTATCTTGGATATTTTAAGGAAAAATTTCTTAGAAGAAAGAATAGCTTGCTGTGCCTGACACCATTAAATGCTGAATGTGATTGTCGATCTCACTTAACTGATCAGCGATCATATTATGCTGCTGTTATATGAAATCTGTCTTCAATACTATAGATTAACTTTACATTAATAAACAAAAACTGAAGAGATGCCAATTCAGGAGAAATTCTAACATCCTTTAAACTGGCTATTATAATGGTCGGCCTTAGTGACTCACTTATCATAATTAAAAAATGACGCTAAAATTATTCTAAACATATGGAAATTGGCGTGGAGGTATATGAATGGTACATATATACAGGAAAAACAATATAACCATTTTTTGAAATAGCGAAAATAAGTTTCACTTATTATTTTCCGTTTAAAAAATTTTTTTTTTCATAGCCCCTTTAAATTTACAGATAATTATATATAATTATAGATCCTCAGGTGAATCTATGTACAAATTATTTTTGTATTTCCTGTAGCATCGCTATATTATATACAGGTTTTGTTATTTTTCCTTAGCTCTCAAACTTCTAAAAATAGGATGTGGGAAAAATAAAGAAAAATTATTTTGGGCTAATGAGTGCCTTTCACTAAGGGGAGTCCCCCATTTAAAGGATGTATGAGAAGGATATAGGGTGTGGAATACCTAAAAAGACGGATGGAATCAGGAAGGTAGTGAGAGTCTACCAAAGGTGGAGCCTAGGAGTACCTAGGCAGTGGTGCGTAGTCGGCCAGGCGAAGCCTGGCGCCCGCCCCGGCAGGGGCCTGAAATGAGTCAGCCTCTCGGCCGGAAGGTCGACCCTGCTTACACAAGTAGATGGGGTCATTGTGGCTTCGGTTGAGTCGGCCGGGAGATTGGCCTCGATATTCAGTCATCGGGTTCAATGACGTCGATCATCCTCCAGGCTTCGGCGGTCCAGCAGTGCTTCCATCTGACGGGCATTGGTGGTGGTTGAAGGTTGGAGAATAGTGGGTTGTGGCTATGTCTGAGTGAGTCAAAAAATTTGATGTGCCTTCTCTTGATAAAATCTTGAATGGTGAGCACTTCAAATTTTTTATGCATCTCGTCTTTCTTCATTCGGTCGAACGGGGTATGTTTGAGGGAGGTGCGGAGAACTCTGTTCTGAAATTTCTGGAGCGTTTGGAGAGTGTTAGGAGTCAGATACTTGAAGAGAGGTGTCCCATACGTCAAAGCAGGTCTTAGGACGCTCTGGTATATCAGCAGCTTGAGGCGTACCGATAAAGCAGGGCGGTGAAGTAGGTGTCTGAGGCTGAAGAATTTCTTCTAACACTCTTTAATTTCTTGCCGAGATGCGTTGTGAACGACAAGTGCCTACCGAGGGTAATCCCGAGGTAGCACAGCTTGTTGCTTACAGGGCACTCTTTGCCGTCTAAGACGAAGGATTTCGGGAGCTTCTTTTTTCCGGATTTGTTACTGAATATGATTCCTTGCGTCTTGGCCGGGTTGACTTGAATGTGGACGGCATCGAGTTTCTCGGCGATCCGTTGACTAGCGCTCTCAGCGAATTTCAGGGCTCTGGAGGGATTGATGCTAGTGCTGTAAACACCTATATCGTCTGCATACGCGGATACCTCGCAGTTGGGGTACGAGGCTCCTACGATGTGGGTGGTGTAAATGTTGAACAGCAGGAGGCCAAGCACCGATCCTTGGGGGACACCGGCAGTGTAGTTTCTTCGGGTCGTAGACGCAGTGCCTATACGAACCGAAAAAGTTCTGCCTGTAAGGTAGGATCAGGTTCTGCAGCTTATCCGAGAATTCGTATTCCCTCAGACGTTGGAGTAGGATGTAGTGGTCCAAAGAGTCGAAAGCTTTCGAACAGTCCAGAGAAATCATAGCGGTAGCTCTGTTGCTCCGGACGTTCGATGCGACGTGGTGTTGCAATCTCATCAGGTTGTTGTTCGCGCTTAAGCCTGTGGTGAAACCAGTCTGCTCTGGTGGGATGACTTCTTCTTCTGATGTACGTGGATGATTCTCTCGAACAGCTTCGAGAGTTGAGTCAGCAGACTGATGGGGCGGTAATGAGATGGCTCATAACAGCTTTTTGCTGGTTTCAGAAGGGGGACCACTACAGCGTGCTTCCAGTTCTGGGGGAAATAGTGCAGCCTGAAGCAGGAGTTCAACACGTTCGTTATGAATGAGATTCCTTTCCTCGGCAGCTGCTTGAGTAGGATGTTCTGGATGGAATCCTGACTTGGGGCCTTCTTGCCGGTCGTTCTTCGAATGAATGCAGCGCATTGCCGGTGTGAGGTGTAGATTTCGGTAGTGGTGGGGGGTCGAGGGCTCCTATTGGCTGTCCCTGGCCACAACTGACTTCCTCATAACGGGCCGCCAAGATGTCCGCTTGTTCGGTGGTGGGAATGAACTGCCCGTTCACGGCCAGCCTTACACCGTTCTTTTTGGACCTGCAGGTCTTCACAAGCTTCCACAATTGCTTGTGGTCACTGTGGAGACTGGTGAGGCCATCTTCCCAAATCGAATTTTTCCACTGGGCCATCAGGGACTTAACTTGGTTTGTGAGATCATTTAAAACCGGTTTTAAGTCCCTGTTTTTGGTCCTAAACCACCTGTTCTTGATGTTATTACGCTGTCTAATCAGTTGTAGGATGTGATCCGGAGGTTTTCTCAGAGAAGGGGGCTTCGGAGAAAATTTCGGGATCGATGCATTGGCAGCTCGATCGATGACGTCCTGTAGCTGATAGATAGCGTAATCTATGTCCCAAGTGTGTCTCAGGGGCGTGATTGTGGGCAACTCGGCCTTGATGAGATGCTTGTAGAGGTCCCATTTGGCCTCATCGTACCTGTACCTAGAAGCAGGCGGCTCTGGCATGTCGCCTTCTAGTTTATAGAGAACAGGCCGATGGTCGGAGGTGGTGAAATCTAATATGGAGCATCCGGTGACCCGGTGTGGCTGTTGTGTCAGGAGCAGGTCAGGCGTGGAGCGAAATGACGGAAGGTCGGCAATCCTGGGTGGATGACCGTAAATGGAGTTTTAGTGATGTAACGGCCTAGGGCGTTTGCCGTAGTACTGCTCCACCAGCTGTGGTTCGCATTTAGGTCACCCACGATGACGTGCCTTCGGTCATGAGCTATCGTAGTGAGCAGTAGCTTATACGGGTTGCAGACGGCTTTCGGTCTTCTGTAGACTCCTGACACGATGATGTTGTTCGTAAGCCGTAGCTGGAGCGTAACTATGTATTGGTCGGGGCCTAGGCTGACGTGTGGGGGCAGTCTTCTACAGGGTATTCCGTTTTTAACTAACACCACCACTCCTCCAGAGATAGTTTCGGTGTCTTGGCGGTAAGCAGTATAACCCGGGAAGCGGCAGAAGTGTATTTTCTTCAACCGGGTATCGGTGAGAACGACAACGTCTGGCAAATGGCACCGTAGAATTACTTCTACGTCGGCTTGTTTGGGCCGAAGGCCGCAGACGTTGTAATTTAAAATTACGTGTCCCATTACTTAGATGTTCGATTTTTTGAATTCTGACATCATTTGCGTTACCGCCTCGGTGAGTTTATTCATGGCAGTGGTCATGCTGCTCAGCATGTTCATCATACTGCCATAGATACCCATCAAGGCATCATTATTACTGTTAGTAGGTTGAGGTAGGGGCTCTGGGAGAACTTCCGGAGCCCTGGTGTTTCCGGAAGCCATCTGAGCATAGGAGGGAGTCTGTCGTGGTGGAGGGGGGGGGGCAGGCATGTATGTGGGTCTTCTCGGCCCGGCTGTAATATGCTGTGCCTGCTTTTTTATCTCTGCAGTCTCTAGAAGTTTTACCCTGTACGGGCACTGTCGGTACGACGCGACATGATTTCCCCCGCAATTGGCACATTTGAGGGGAATTGAAGCGTCTCTTGGGCAATCTTTTATGTTGTGAGGCTCGCTGCACCTCACGCACTTGGCCTGCTTGAAACAGTACCGTCTGGTATGGCCGTATTCCTGGCAGTTCAGGCACATCGGGATCCCTCTTTTTTCGTGAAAAGTGCTCACTCGAAAAAGCACATTATTCATATGACGGAGCTGCTTCAAGGTATCCGCCTTCAATGTGTGATCCCCTATCACTAGTATCGGTTCGATCTCTGTCCGAGCGCCATTTTGGTCGGAGCGCCGTAATCGATATACATCGATTACGTTGCTACCTACGCTTTTAATGTGGGCTTTTATCTCCTCGATCGGATGAGAGAGATCGAATCCATGAAGTAAGTACTTCTTATTGGGCTTGGTACCACGGGGGGCAAACGTGTGAAATGGGATCTTTAAATCCCTGATTGCAGCAATTGCTTGCTGTTGGTCTAGTATGCTGTTGCAAAACACCTTAGTGTCCTGCTGCGTCTTCACTATTTTGTAGTTTTTTACGTGGTAATCAGCTAATAACCTCGTGAGGTCATAGCTGTTAATATGCCCTAATATAAGGGGGGGGGGGGTGGCGATTTAGGGGCAGAAGGGGTGGCGGATGTACTGGCCTCGGACTGGGCTGCCGAGTTTAGGGGGGTGAAGGAGTTAGAGGTTTTAACCTCTGGGGCCTAGGGGAGAGTAAGCTTGCGGCATACTCTTTTTGGATGTTGAAATTCATCAACTGGGGGGTCTCTACGGCTTGCCATACCCTGCAAAGGTCCGTGCGACGCACGTCCATTTAAGGGGGAGAGCCCCACTTATAATAATCAAAAGCAATCACCTGTCTTCACGGGAACAAAGTGCCACTGACTAAAATATCAAAATTTTACCGGATTTGAGCTCTTGCCACAATGGAAGCTGGATAGCGTCTCTTGTTGTTCAGAAAGTACGCATTAAGTTTTAACACAACAAGAGCTAGGTTAATTTCTATAAAATATAACCTTTTTGAATGTTTCAAGTTTAGTCGCAACAATCGATTTGTGTTATTTTGTAAAGATTATATAATGAATAAACAAGTATAATGATATACATTATACGTGACTGGACTAAACTGACTAATAAAGGTGATGGGGCTCACCTTTTTGATCAACCTTAAAACTAACTTACATACTAATTCTTAGCCTAATTTTTCCCCGACAGTCTGTTGCCATCGATGCGGGAGGGGTGGTGGGGTCAAAGTATTAAACACTGGGTTTGTCAGGTGCTGCAACGAGTCAAAAAAGTTAATGTGTCTCCGGCGGTTGAACTCACCCACCGACGGCACACCAAGCAACGGGTGCAGGTCAGCGTTCTTCAACCTCTCTGAAAGAGGTATGTCGGACCACTTTTCGCCTGATCCCATTCTGGAAATGTTGGAGACATTTGGCTGTATTGTCAGTCAAGTGGGTAAATAGCGGGTTTTTTTTTTTTTAATCTAAAAGGTGAGTGGGAAACCAACATAATTGCCGGGAGTTTGGGGAAGAACTGAATGAATCAACTCAGCGGTGCATTGTGGATAACGTCCCTAATCTCATTAAGGCTTCAGGCTTGCCCTTGGGAAGCCTAGAGGGTTCAATCTGGATTTACGAATTTGCTCATGTCTGGAGTTAATGATTTCCTTCAGGGGACACACTAGTTTGGAGAGCCTGCAAAATGACCTGGTAAAAGAAGTTGACAATTTTCCACAAGAAGTACTGCGTACTATAATAAGATGACTCGCCCCGCAGACTACAAGGCTGTTTGCAGGCCAGAGGAGGTCATTTTGAATAATTTAAGTTTCATATCCATTTTTCCAATTTTCTCATTATAAAAGAACTTATGGGAGTACTAAGTCTATAGCTCCTGTGTTTAATAGCATTAAAACGCCAAAATGTCCGTGAATTTCTTCCTAGATTTTGTAAAGTAAAAATAACGGTTGAAGTTATCAACAAATCGTATAAACAAATAATCAAATAAATGCGGGAGCCAATGACACTAAAAAAGCCCCAAAAAAACCTGGGGCATCTCGTACATTTAATTAACAAATGAAACATTATGAATATGCGAGGGGTTGCATATACAGCAAACTTTATAATTGATATACAGTTTAAGATTCATTTCCCTGCCTTCTAGAAGCCAGATATCCACCCTCCCCCCACGCCTGACTGCTAGAAGCCCAATTGATTATATATTTAGCCGATAGATTTATTTCGTTTCAAAAAGTTTAATATCTCGAGTCAGAAGCAGAACAGATTGAATTGGATTTTTTTCCAATCCTAAAAGAGGGCACAGTGATTACTATCCGAAATATTTTCCGATCAGGGGCAAAAACAATTTATGCCAGGACGCTCCATTGGTTACAGGATCGGTGGCATGGAAATCAGAATCGTTCGTGACCTCAAAAGCCATTGCCCTTCCATTCATTACTCCGCCTGCATTAAATTGATTCGGGGTGACTTTGGTGAGGGTACCCAGGCTATACAGAGAGACACATTATGTAAGTACCCTTCAAGGAGATTTTTGATAGGATGTAAATGATACCGAACCGAATGTTCATTTACCTTCTTGCCTAAAAACCAATTAAAATAAGCAGATGGAATATCTATGTGTTGAGGTGAGGATAATTTATTTTGTTTCAAGTCCAGGTGTCAAGGTTTAGTGACCTGCTAGGCTTTGGTGGATTATCTTCTGCACCTTCCCCCACCATTGGAGTAATGACCAGACCACATTGCAGCCAACTACGTCACCATACAACAATTTATGAATTGTTATAGAATATTAGATTCAGATTTACTCCTTCATAATCACCACCTTATCTCGTTAACATATTTTACTCCCCCTGATTATCACAGTAAGAGACGTTTGAGATAGTAGAACCAAGTTAAACCTTTTACAACGCTTAATTGTTTTCACAGTTTCATAATTTAACTCGTGTGAGAAAATTCACTCGCAAACCAGTGCATGCAAACTAGGTTTAAATGAGAGGACTATAAAGTTTGAATGAAATAGCTTGTTGTTCCTTAAGCGCTTCCGATTAGGTGCAATAAGTAGGACAATATGAGGATATATTCTATAGGACAGCAACCTTTATTAGTCCTCAAATACTTTCGGAAGCATTCGACCACCTAGTACGGGAGACAATTTGGGACCCAAATTATTAGTTCATTATTAATGGGAATAGTTGTATTCCCGTCCGCACATTTTTTTTTACAATATTTAGGGCAATAGAAATTTATTATTATAAATAAATATTAGGTTTCGTATTGATTCATTTAAATTAAAATGGTGAAAAAAATAATTTTATATACTTTTTCTTCAAATTCACGGATTCGTTATTTACTCCCAGAACCTTTCAAATTCTTCTTCAGAGCCTTCAATATGTCCTTGAAAATGGGTAAAGTTCATAGGTTAAACCTTAAACGTTAGCATAACGAGGCGTACTGTTTTAGATTATGGTTTTTCATAGTTGCTAAAGTTTTTACCATCACATAATTATCAAACTGTTCTCCAGTTCAATCAGCAGATTGAATGATACCTACGATTGTGGTTTTAAAAATCAATCGATAATAGAGTCATTGAGTAGATCCCCTTCTTGTGGATCAGCTATCATTTAATCCAATCAACTATGGCATCACTATGTGACATCACAGTGTATATATTTGAAAGCATAATGCATATTTAGCGGCAAAGAAAATGGTTCCAAATGGTAGCCAATTGCACGAAAATATGGTAAAATGGAAACAGCAAGCACTTGTACACGATTCAGAACATTTTGAATTATTTAGGAAAGTAATCCTCCTGCATCAAAAAATAACACCGTCTACGAGATGAGGTGTTCCCGATGTAACGAGATTTATCAATCTAAAGTATTATCATTCATGAATAATGGAAAAGGGACTGGCCGAATTAGGGGCCGAGTGGCTATGTCCGAGTTGGAACTAACATTTGTATTGTTTCCCAGTGATTGTTTTCGCTACAAACAACAACGTATGTTGGGTGTGGAGCAGATGTCAACTTTAACTATACAAACATCATCCACCAAAATGAATATAAATAGTTTATCTAATGATCTCCTCTACATTATTCTTACTCGCTACATCGTAAATTATGAACTAATTTTTGAATCATATACTAACGGGAAAAGAAGTTGAGTGGTAAACCTTTCTTATGTTACCCCCACTGACGTACCCTGAACCAATAGGAAAAACATAAGTATGAATCTTTGATTTTTAATCCCTAGTTTTGACCAGTGGGTTGAGAAATTGAAAAATTTAAAGAGGCGCAAATAATTGTGTCTTATGAGCACCTGAGAGAAAGTAAGTTTAGGAAAAACGAAACGAAAATAACAAACAACAAAACGACTAATTTATATTGGCTCTTAAAACAATAAAATGAATGTCTTCATGAATCTTCTTCTTGGATTTTACTAAATTATTTTTGTTACATTTAAAATTTTTAAGCAACGTTTGAGTGCTGGTATATTACTGTAATATGAACAATGTCAATGTCAGAGGTATCTTGTAGTCGGGAGATAGTATAGGTGAATTTGTTAAGGGTACCCAGCATTATCGAATTCAGTCACAACTTGTCTGAAATCCAAGCGTAGAAAGGACCGAGTTTAGGTTACCAATTGATTATTGTTTGATTAATTATGGCCGCAATTGAAATAAGTTACAATTAAAAATCTTACCTGGTTTGAGATTTTCAAGTTCCCTCACAGCTTCGTCGACCGTCTGAAAAAACAAATTAATATTTATGATTTTGGAAATTAATCTACATGTATGAAACACGTATTTATTCATATCAACATCATTAAAAATCTTACAATTAAAATGGTCACGCAATACAAAAATATTGAATGGCACTTCTTCAATAACGTTATGTGTTTGTCATGAAGTATGTTCCTCGTTTGACAATGTGAGAATTTTAGCAGTCATTGAATTATCTTAGACTGCTCCAGTCTGTTTATTCATTGTCAAAATTAATTTTTTTAGGGTTGTGCTGGTTTTCATCTAACCTAAGTAATGTGCAAATAGGTACAATTGTCGATATAATATTATTCATAACAATACGAAAAAAGATTTGTTATAATTGGCATTATTGATTGATGGTATTATTGAAACACAGGAAGTTGTAGAGAATTACATTCACAGACGATCAAAAGAAACCAGTGCATAATAAATAAACATCTGCGTGGCTACATTTTCTCTTTGAAGAGGAGACATCAAAGAAAGTAGACTGTATTTATATTACATACTTTATTAGGTGATATAGTGTTATAAAGCATAAAGAGGCTCAAAAGTAAGTATGGACTTGGATGAAGGTAATAACTCTCCTGTTTTCTTAAGCTAACCATAACTTAAGATTATTTCACATCAATATATAGGTATTTTTATAAGGTAGTAAAAGTTACATTTCGGGTACCCGATATTAATGAACTGAGGACCTAGATTCTAATCACATTTTGTATTTATATAGTTTAATATACAAAAAATCCTTATATATATATATATTGAAACCTACCTCATTTTTTACCATTTCTTTTTCTATTTTATTAGATCAATTGACCTTAACTAATTTGGTAGGTCCGTGAGATCTTTAATTCAACTTGTTTTTATGTCTTCGACATGGGAAATTATCCCGATTGAATCGCCCGATCTCAAGGCTAATGTTATAGTTATTAATAAATTGAGAAACTGGGAATTGTGAAATATATACAAATAAAATGGTTATAACAAATAATTATAATTATAAATAGTGCTGACATTAATTATATAAAAAAAATATTCAATTCCTTTTGAACAAGGATAGTTACTACTAATTAGTTATATAAAAAAAAATGAAAATTGAGCTCAATCCCTTTCAATGGATCCATAATAAAAAAACAATATCAATATCACCCAATCAATGATATCCGTGTAATCTTCTTCTTCTTCTTCTTCTTCTTCTCCTCTGCTTGTGTTGATGACCGTCAACGGAACGGGAGCTTGCTCTTGTTCGCTCTCTGGCTGTTAGGCTAAGACTGACCTTTATCTCATCCCCACTCCTAAGAGCATAAGGGTAGATGCTGGACAAAGTGGGAGGGTGGCTGGTCATGATATTCTCAAATATCATGAATGTTACAATATATATATATATATAAGTTAGCTGAGGAGTCTACTATGAGGAGATAACATAGGTAAGACTCCCCAGCTAATCCTCTCAAGGCATTAGCCAAACTATATATAGAAGTAAAGAAGATAAATAAAGCTCATTCTCAACTTAGCTCTCGTGTCAGTCATTACCTATTCCCCTTTTTAGTCTCTGATTTCAGTCTATCATAAGTGGTGCCGAAACCCGGGAAGTGTTATCGTTGCCGTAAAGTTATCGGTTCGTGAATTGTTTCTCTCTCGATTACGGGATGCCGGAGGGAGTGCTCAGGCCAGCGGTGCTCAACGCAGCAGCGGACATACCGCAACTGCCTCAAACGACCATGGCGGCCGCTCATGCCAACACCATGGCATGGATGAAGATCCAGGAGATCTCAGCACAAAATGTGAGGACAGCAATCTCCGATCTAGAGAGGTTTTCCGGTGAAACAGGAGAGCTGAATCACTTCCTGAAGGGAGGGGACAGGGTAATGGTACGGCTAGAGCGTAAGCGAGCGGAGGATCTCATTACGGAAGGGGATGCCGAGTCGCTGAGGGCAGCTCTAGTGTGCAGGGTGAAGAGGAGCATCCTAAACATGATCCAGGCGGACGAGGAGACCCCATGGATGGCCATAAAGGAACGGCTGAAGAAGGCGTTCGGAGGGGGACGGTGGACACCTGAGGAAGACATTTTTAAGATGTTTCGGGAGACCAAGAAGTCCCACCAGACAAATGGACACTACGCCGGAAATCTCCTAGCGAAGTATAACAACATCACAGAGAAGATGAGGGAGTCGGTAAGCGCGCCTGAGGTGGAGGCACGGATGGCGTTCCTGTCGACTATATTAAAAGTTCAGTTGGCAAAGGAGACGGGAAAGAAGGAGGGATTCCCGAGGGATCGCGCGTTCCTGGAGTGTGCCCAGGAGATGGTGGACGCCAGCGCCAGGGAGGAGGAAGGCGCGGGATACGAACGAGACGTGAGTTGGAAGAGAGTCACGTACAGAAGGAGCCCGCCAAGACAGAGTGGACACAGCCGGGGAATGGAAAGGCGGACCGGCAGAGGACAAGACGAGAGGAGGAGGAAGCAGGAAGGCAGGTGCTTCGAATGCAATCGTCCGGGACACGTAGCATGGTGAACCTATGGAGGTGAACCAGCAGGAGTGGACCCCACGGAGACAAGCTGGACGAGCCGCGACCCCCTACTCAAGCGGAGAGTCTTCAGGAGACGAAAGCGGTCGGTCGGAGCGCAGCGCCCCGACGTTGAGACACGAGGTAAGTGGGGGGGAACCGTGGAAAGGGGGGCCCTCGGGAGCCGAGGTGGTAAGGGGAAATAGGCGGGACGAATGAGGGTGCGATTTGGGGGGGGGGGCAACCGGGCGTGCGTATTGGAAGTAAACAACGGCGAAAAGGGGGGAAAGGGATTTAGGTTGCCCGTGGCGAGGGGGGGGGGGGGCGTCCGGAATTCGGTTTTTAATCGATACGGGGAGCACCCACTCGCTGGTAAGTGAAAGAGGGGCGAGGGAACTGGGAATCTGGGACAGTCGGAAAACGTGCAAGTGCGCCATAACCACAGTAAGCGGAAGGTGTGGAACGGGCGGGGAAGCACAATTGAGCCTTCGCGAGATCGCTGGGCGCGAAGAGAAGGTCACGGCGCACATTATGAAAACGTTGGCCGAGAATTACGACCTAATAGTGGGGTGTGACATATTACAGAGGGTGGGGATGAAACTGAAGGTCCGTAATCAGAAGTGGGAGTGCGCACTAGGGAAGCGCAAGTATAATATAGTCACGGGACGGCGAGAAGAGGGGGTGAGAGTCGGAGCAGCCGGATGCACACGCGACGCGGTGAGTCGACTAGTAGAGGCGAACGGGGATCTATTCCACCGGGAAGCGGACAGACTACCTACTACGGGGAGGACGGAACATAGGATACCTGTGAAGTCGGGGACGCCGGTGTACGTCAAGGAGAGGCGCTATCCCCAGGCAATGAGGGAGGTTATAAGGGGGCAGCTCGGGGAACTCCTAGAGCAGGGTATTATAAGACCAAGTAACTCGCCCTACAATAGTCCGCTGTGGGTCGTGGAAAAGAGGAGCGGAGGCGATCAGAAACATTATCGGGTAGTAGTGGACTATCGTAAGCTGAACGAGGTCACGGTGGACGAGAGGTACCCGCTCCCGAGGATTGAGGATATACTCGATCGCCTGTCGGGAGCGACGGTGTTCAGTACTCTGGACCTCAAGAGCGGGTATCATCAGGTTAGGATGGCAGACGAGGACGTTGGGAAGACGGCGTTCTCTTGGGAGCGAGGGCATTACGAGTTCGTGAGAATGCCTTTCGGTCTGAAGGGGGCCCCGCTAACTTTCCAGCGTCTTATGGACGAACTCCAGACGGGGCTGGGCGAGGACTTCTCTCAGGTGTATATGGACGACCTAATAGTGTTCAGTAAGACCGAACAGGAACATGTCCAGCACCTGAGCCGAGTCCTCGCCAGGGTGAGGGAGTTCGGACTCAAGCTGTCACGGGAGAAGTCCAGGTTCGGGTTGGGGGAGATTAAGTTTTTGGGCTACACCATCTCGCGGGACGGGGTACGACCAGATCCGGAGAGGGTACGGGCAATACAGGAGGCACCCTTCCCCAAGAATGCGCGGGGCGTTCGTAGGTTCCTGGGGATGATCAACTATTATAGGAAGTTCATCCCCGGGATCGCGGAGCTCACGAACCCGCTAACGGAGCTACTCAGGAAGGGACGGAGGTTCCGGTTGGGGCCGGAGCAGATCGAGAGTATCGGGAAATGCCGCGACGTGCTCACACAGAAGCCTCTGCTGATGTTCCCGGACTTCGGGAAGACATTCCGTGTCACGACGGATGCAAGCGCGATCGCGTTAGGGGCGGTCCTGTCGCAGGACACTGGAGGGGGGGAAAGACCCATCGCATATGCGGGCCGACAACTGAACGGGGCCGAGACGCGATACAGCGCCATAGAGCGAGAACTGTTGGCGATCGTGTGGGCAGTGGAGTACTTCCGACCCTACTTGTATGGCAGAGCGTTCGAGCTCTATACAGACCACAAGCCGCTGGTATATCTGGGAACCCTAAAGGAGTCGTCGGCAAGGGTGGCTAGATGGAAGGAGCGACTAGCCGCGTATAACTTCAAGATAATGCATAAAAAGGGGACAGAAAACGCCGTCGCAGATTGGCTGTCCAGGGAGCTAGTGGCGAACGCGCTAGAAGGAGAAGAGGGGCAGGAGGAACCGTTCGCGGTACGGTACCTACGGGAGTGGGCCGAGAGCGGACCGGAAATTCCCCTAGTCCAAAGGGATCGCGTACAGGTAGAGACCCCGCCCGAACGACCGCCAGACCTACCCGAGCTGGACGAAATGGTTAACGACAAGAAGAGGCAGATCATCCTCAAGTCGAAACGGGAGCCGGGGATCGAAACTCGGGCCAGCGTATACGCGGGACTGTCCACGGTAACGGTTAGGGCACAGGCCACGATCGAAGACGCGGAGCTAGAGCGGACCATCGAGGAGTGCACAACGCCGGGTCAGACCTGCCACATATTCATCGGCAATCGGGGGCTGGCCGATAAGGTCAAGCGTCTGTGGAGGCAAGAACGCATAGGGGTGGGTTATACGCTCGTTAGGTGCCTTAGGCAGGTGGAGACCGTCACCGAAACCGAGGCACAAGCTAAAGTAGTGAGAGATTACCACATAGGCAAAACGAACCACCGCGGGATCGAGGAGACGCTCCGGGCACTAAGGCGGGCATATTTCTGGGCGAATATGGGTCGGACTGTCAGGGAAGCTGTCGTGCGGTGTGAAACGTGCCAGCAAGCAAAATATGACCGACAACCCCCTGTAGCAGAACAGACGACCACGGAGACAGCCGAGGAACCCCTGAGGATCGTGCAGGCTGACCTATACAGTAACGAGGGTCAGTCCTGGCTAACAATGTTAGATACTTTTAGCAAAATTGCGATGGCTTATCCCGTAGAAGCCAAGACGCCCGAGGTAGTATGGGAAGGGGTGCTTCAGTGGTGTGGTACGTACGGGGTCCCCGACACGATCGTGTCGGACTCAGGGCGAGAGTTCGACAACGAGTGGATTAGGGAACAGAGCAAGGAGTTAGGGTTCAGCTGGCGGCGGAACACCCCCCACCACATAAAGGGGAGGGGCGCAGTGGAGCGACTCCACAGCACGCTGGGGGAACACCTGCGACTGTTTAGGCTCGGGCGACAGCTAGACTCGTACGCGGCAATGCCGCGCGCGGTGGTGGCATACAACCACAGCATACACGCGGCGACGGGGCTATCACCAGTCGAGATTGTGTTCGGTCAAAGACGACGGGATCGGGGGGACCTAGTGACAACTCATAACGTGGGGTTGCGGAGGCAATTGGGGGAAGCGCGCAACGAACGCCGGGCGATGTGGGGGAAGGTCCGAGAACGTATCATCAGGGAAAAACAGACTCGGGTAGACAGAGCGAACACCAGACCTCGGATAGTTGGCGCCGGCTCGATCGCACTGGGGACCACCGTCTACCGCAGACTGAGAACAGCTCGTAAGAAGAGTGCCGCGCGGTACGAGGGGCCGTACATAGTGGTGGCAATCAGGGAACATAGTTTGTACACGACCCGGGACGTAAGTCACCCTTTCCGTTCACGTACCGTCCATGTAGAGGAACTTAAGGTACCATCGACAGGGACTCGGCGAACGACGGGGGGCGGCGGCCCGACCGACACACCACGCTGCCCGAACGGGCAGACTCTTGTATAATGAATAGTATCTAAGTATTTAAACAATGTAAAAATAAAACCAACCCAGATTGTTGCTCAATGATATCATATGTACTATACCAGCTTGACTATTGTTATTGAAGAATTGTATGTGTTAGATCAAGCCACTGTGGGCAATTAATTGTATTGTAAGGACTCTATTGAAGTGACTTGTTTATTGATGTTACTATGTATACTATTGAGGATTATGTTCTGTTGTGTTTCAATTGTTGGAGTTCCTAAGTGCCAGGAACTGGAGGGGGGGAGTTAGCTGAGGAGTCTACTATGAGGAGATAACATAGGTAAGACTCCCCAGCTAATCCTCTCAAGGCATTAGCCAAACTATATATAGAAGTAAAGAAGATAAATAAAGCTCATTCTCAACTTAGCTCTCGTGTCAGTCATTACCTATTCCCCTTTTTAGTCTCTGATTTCAGTCTATCATAAGTTATATATAAGTTAAGTCCAGGCGCCGCTAGTGCCCAGCCTTAATCCCCAAACATATGTTATCTGTATATATGTTTACAGGTTATACCTATAGATAGAGGTATCTTGGACTAAATAAAGGAGTCTTGTTACAACGTTTTACGTGTTCTTATTACCAACCTTTCTTAGCTTGTAATTTAATAAACATTAACTTATATATATATATATATATATATATATATATATATATATATATATATATATATATATATATATATATATATATATATATATATATATATATATATATATATATATATATATATATATATATATATATATATATATATATATATATATATATATATATATATAACTAAAAAAACAAATTAGAAACGAACTGATCTTGGCCTCAGTAGATCCCTTTGGAAATTCATTAGGGTTATAAACTGATGTTGAAAAGTAATAAGGCTGTAGGCATGCAGAGGTTAGATGTTTGAATAGGCATTCTGACAAAGGAGTTTTGATAATAAACTACTCACTCACTAGTCTTATAAGAGAGGAACCAAAGAGACGGTTCGGAAAGCTGTGTGGACTGATAAACAAAACATACCACCTACAATCGGAAACAAAAAAACTCTTTTACAAAGCCATTCTAAAACCAATCTTGACTTTCGGACATAGCAATATCCTCGAACATCAAGCGTATCCAATTATTCCTATCTAAAGTCTAAAGAACATCAGTTAGCTCATGTTTTTATGTGAAATTATAACGACCATAAAATTCCTACTATCAAAGAACAAACACATATACTCATATTCAGAAATTATATAATTTTTCTCCGGTACATCTCCAGGGAGATCGCTTTCAAGCATCACCCGTCCCTACAACCCTTTGCAGATATTCAATTGGAAGGGGCTCTGTGATCTTTTGTAAATGTTTACTCATTGAGAGTTCTGGCTCTGATCAGCTTTCTTCCTTCGTATCTTGAGCGTCTGTAGTTCTCGCTAGTGCTTATCCCTTATCTGTAGCCGGGGAGGTAACAATTATGTGGCTGAGTCGGTGGATTCTTTGGACATGCTAATATGTCGACATTTTATTAATAATAATAATAATATACTGTCTGAATGAGAGGGTAAAAGCAAATTTGTAAATATGCCATGAAGGAGAAATTATTGTAATTATCTATTTCCCTTTTAGGGTAGAATTTACTTCAAATAAACATTTATAATAAAGTATAATAAAGGAAACATTCGAGTAGGCCTGTACATATCCAAGCGGCATTATTAGGTCCATTTATTTTCTCCAAGTAACACTAAACGTTGGAGACATGGGCTTGTTTTCAATTACGTATGGTTAGCAGGTGGTCAGAATAGGGTAGTCGAATAAGACTGCTTTTGGATTAGAGTGGAGAAGTAGAGACATCGGCCCGAAGGACTTCATAAACGAGGATCACAGAATTCGGAGGTTGAACCGCACGCCTAAATGAACCGCTACCATTAACAATTTCCTTACAATGCCCGCTCTCTATCTCTCACACATCAGCTCGTTATGGTACTATCAATTTTTTTCTCATGTTTCTTCTATTAATTTTAAGAAAGGTCTTTACAAGATTGAATATTGTACTTATATCCATCTATTTTCAAATTTGGAACTAGACACAAATCACTGTATAAATTATAAAAATAGTGTACAATACATAAAGTTTACTATTGGCGTTGGCCTTTGATGTAAGATTGTGTATAAAAAAAAAAAAGAAATGCTCACAATTGGCCACGTACAGACTATGGCCGACGGATTAAAATCCATAGCCTATAAGGTGTTTATTTTAATGATATTTTTTCATTATAAAAATAAACACGTTTGTCTATCTGTCTAGCCATGTATTTTCCAAAGCTGTTAGCACTTTTGTTAAATATAACTGAATATTTAAAGTATGAAGAAAAATGGTTATTTATCGGAGCAGCACTGATTTAATTGAGAAGCACGGATTTAATACAATCGTTGTATACATCAAGTCGAATAAATTTTCCAACAGAATGGAGTGTTTTTAAATTTAATAAACTAACCTGTTAGATTATGAATTCCGATAAGGGTGGATGATTCCGTTTATTCAATTTGCGGATAAATGTTTACTGGTGGGAATCGCTCCATAATTCATACACAAAATGATTTAATCTTGTATTTATATCGCTAAATATTTAGTTTATTACAGGCTGGCCTCGTTATATTTTGACAAAGTTAATTCATTGGTCATAGGCCACTCTCTCCTTATTCTCCAAGGGTCCATACACCAATCTCTATATTTAAAATCTTTCAAATCAAAATTGTATACTTCATGCAATATTTTTTGATGGAAAAACCCGGAGAGTTCTCATAGAATATGTTTTGGCTTTTCAATTGTTCGCTTAAAATGTAATATAGGCCAATTAATAATAATGACTAAATGATGATATTACAATTTTTAACGCAGAAAAAAATAATTATAATGATTTAATTATCTTCTTTTAAAGTGTAGAGAGAAATACTAAAACCTTCATAATTTATAAGCCTTACTTAAAGTGATTTATTTTTTCTTAGGGACATTACCTTTTTTAATTAACAAGTCGTTAGCATCTTAAGGTCAATGCTGAATGTAAAGCATTAATAAGACTTGAAGCTTCTAAGTAAGAGGTATAAATGTTAAAAAAAAATGATCTACTAAAATTCTGTTCTTCATCTTTAATCAGGTCAAGTACTTTTTATACTGCGTTGGAGTTTATTTCAAATATGGCTTTTTGTGCAAGTGTAATCTTTTTTTTAATCTAATGTAAGCACATCGTGCAATGCTGGGAGGCAAAATTAAAAAAAAAATTGGAGGAATACATTTTTCCTATATATTGTAAAAATTAAATCGCCTAGCAGGGCAGTGGGAAATTGTGATATGGTGTGATGATATGGTCTGCTTCATACCATATATTCAATAATACGATCACTCTCTGTCATACTGTACACTATTTATTAATTGTGTGGTTCACTGCAATGTGGTATCATTAATTTTTGTTTTATAAAATAACCCCTGTTAAGGGAACGCATATCACACTCACATCTCCTTTTGAGATTAATTCAAAATATTTAAACAGGTTCTACTGTTCAAAAGTTCGTTGTGAGGAGCGGTGAAGAGTTACTAGTATTTAGATGTAAGGAATACGTGCGTATGGAATACGCAAGACATAGTGAAACATTCATTTCCTTGATTGTCGGCGATTTGAATTCGGTACCAACCATTCTCATCATAACGTTCATTTTACACGGAGGTGAAATTTGATTACTTAAAAAAAAACACCAAATTTCGTTTCTCTTTATATGCTTTTCTTTAATTGGCAAGCTCTTTCATCATCACGCGCTACACAGCGGCACTCTCTATTAAAACCAAAAAATAAACCATTTAATCCTATCTAACACATAATCCTGTAATTACTAAAACAGTAATTAATAACTTCATCCCAACCAAGAAGGCATGACAAATGAAGCTATCTATAATGGTGCTAAAATGAATGCAACCCGACGGAAATGGGGCAAGGGGCGAAGATAATTAACATTAGTTAATTAAATGATTCAAAAATAAATATTATTACCATACTGAGTTTGATATGGTTTTTATTTTCATGTTACTGATTAATAATTGCCGGAAGGTCTCTTATCATTTATTTAGCCATATAATAAGTGATTTTTCAACATCAAATCGTTTGAGTTTGAGTTGAAATCGTTTTTGAGCGCGAGTCGTCAAATTGTTTTAGAGGCTGAAGTGAGAGACTTTCCTTTAAAACAGTTTGTATGAATTACCTGTAATTCTGTTTATGAATATAATTCAAAGTAGTTCTGAAATTTGAACCTATTTTCCGCAATATCTTAAATAATAAATATAAGAGATTTGCAATATGCTGGTTTATTCATTATTTTTATAGTGTTCCTATTGGCTAACTTTCGAAATATCAACACTAATCATTTGTCCAATGTAACTCCTTTTATTTAATAACCGTACCACAGGTCACGGAACGCATTCTTTGCGAGTCACGACTCACAAAGAGAGAAACGCCACGAGAATTCCTCTTTGAGACAAACTTAAATTGGATCAGAGCTATCCAGACATTTCACAGGGGCAGAGGGACGAAGCGCCGAGTAAAAGACAAAATTGTAGAAATACCAGGCACTTTGAAACGACGAGGACTTAAAAAGAAGCTATTAGCGAACTTGTCGGGGACTTCGGTACTGTTAAATTTTCCGAATCTGTGAGTGGCTAATCTATTTCTCGTTCGATGGAAAGCAATATCGTCGTCACTTGGAACTCGGGAAAATTATTCTTGATCCCAAATCGATGCGGATCTCATATACATCTTTAAAAAATATATTAATTAATGATATGTCAATGTCGGCTGAGGTCATTAATTATACGTAATGAAATTGATAAATTGTCTACTTCAGAATTAGTTTAATGAAGAAAAAAAATATTTGAGGAGTTGAATCGATATTTAGAAGGATGCCGATTATTTAACAAGTAGTAAAATTATGAAAAATATCTTTCTTTAATAATACTTTATTTATCTGTGTCATTTTGAAGTATCTCAATTTATCCCCAAATAGTGTATAGAATTACAGTCATTCCTTATATTATCACAAAATTAGAAAAAAATGTGTTTTTTCCACGTGGCTACTTGATTTAATACCTAAGGTTTTAAAAATACACTCCACTTTTTACATCTAACTAGATATTCATTGTAAAATAAAACTTAAATTGCCATGAAAATACGGCCACAATATGTTGATGTGATGAATCTTATTTAGCTATTAAACGAATTGTATCTGTAGTGTTTATTTCCTCAAATATCAGCATGGACCAAACATCGATCACTGAAAATAAAAATAGCTGTGATGATTCGCTGGTCGAAGAGTAATTGCCAGTGAATAGACGGCATAGACAAGAGAAGAATAAATAACGAGAGAAGACAGATGGGAGAAGAGTACAAGGGCTGCTGTAATTGCCCGTGGGAGCGCCAAGCCCTTGATGTGGCCTGTTAGTAGCTGTCTTTTCAAAGGGCTTACTTGGCGAGTCCTCGGCTATTTTAACTCGCTCCGCTTAAAAATAGTTCACTCGTTGGCGGGGCAGCTGTCTGAAATACCATTATTATTGAAACGATAAGGAAACATAATATTCTCTTAACAATGCAAATTTATTTCTGCCGATTAACGATAGCAGATTTTCATTCTGTCTTCTCAAGGCATCGAATTTATGATATCGATCCTTGTACATGTCAAAGTTTTATTGTTAATTTAGTTTAATGTATGGAGGGGCATCGTACGGATCGTTAAGGTCAGCTGCGCTGGATGTATTAACCGCTTAAACCGATTCAGCTGTGCCTAACACAAAGCTGTAGAAGCACTTCGCACTTCAAAAACTCTTACTAACCGCTTGTGGTTAACACCGGTTCATTGATGCCACGGTCGAATCATTTCATTAATACCATGTACATAATTGCCTTAGAGACAATTTTTTGTACCTTGTAACTATGTGGTAATGCCATTTACTTAGGTATATTTACCTAAACCCACTTAGGACTAGAAATCACCCTACAGCCGACCGAACTAAGGATGAAACAAGTTACATTGAACCCTGCTCTCGGTAATCTGGGTAGAAACAAGCAGTCCTTGTGTACCTTCAGTTGACCATAGGTGTTAGTTCCATTTGCTCAAGTATATTTACCTAACACCACTTGTGCTTAGAACGCACTCTACAGCCGAACAACTAAGGGACAAAACAAGTTACATTTAACCCTACCCTCTGTAATTCGGATCGAAACAAGGAGGCCGTTGCACCTCGAGTTAAACCTATGAGGCAATACGATATGCTCGGGTATATTTACCTATATGGCGTACTTAAACCCTTTAAAATACTGTTCTGGTGCTCATCCCTCAACCTCTTACCTGCAGTCCATAACTGTCATTATCCGTCTCACCCAATCACCACCTTTATAAACTCTTTACTGTAAACTGTGCTATTATAATGAAAACAGCTCACAATTGTTGGCTTGGGATGACAGCTGAGCAATGGGGTCAGTATTTTATAAACAATAAACAATTACATTAATATTATGGGTACGAGTTAGCAATTTCTATGCATGTCATATACTCGTCTGTGTATCTGTAAGACAGCTGTCATTCTAACCATTCCGTTCAAACAATGGTTGGGTTGGCATAAAGCAAAGAACGTTACAGCTAACATTAACTATTAAAAAAATAGATTTTTAATAGAATTTTTATGAATAAAAATATAAATTTTGTTTATTTCTTTTAAGATCATTCCAATCTGACGACTTATCATTTTTAATGTACAATATAAAACTGTAAATAAAAGACATGCAAGGGATTTTTATTTATGGTGGTCTGCCTCCAAATACCCCTCCAACTAAATGTACTCTACGATAAAAATTATATACCCTACTACACTTTGGGATGACAGCTGAGCAATGGGTTCAGTATTTTATAAACAATAAACTGTAGATTACATTAATATTATGGGTACAAGTTAGCAATTTCTATCCAGCCATGTATTCGTCTATGTACCTATAGAACAGTTTTTATTCTAACCACTCTGTTCAAACAATCGTAGGCTTGGCATAGAGCAAAGAATATCATATTACTATATACAATTCAGACATAGCGGTACCTAGCAGGCAATGACTCCTTTCTTTAATTCTAGTCGTATAGCCTACTGCTATGGTAAAAACCCGTTATCACATACCCAGCACTTAAGCTAAAACCAAGAATTTCTATTTTAACTGTGTAGAACACTGTTCTAGAGCTCATCTCACGTACAGGAAACACCACTAGAGAATCACACCCAATCACTTCTCCTGTATAAAAACAAGCTGTATTAAATATCAAACTGACTATTACATTATTGTTAGTTGTTTTTATTAATTAAGACAAGCGAGTCCCATAACCTACGGCCATAACCTCGTTTACCCTCGGGTTAAAGCTAAGGTTAAGATAAAACCAAGAAGTTCTATTTAAACTGTGTAGATCACTGATCAGGAACTCGATTCTCAACCTCTCACTTACAGCCCACACCACTCTCTATGTCTCACCCAGTCACCTCTCTTGTATAAAGGCTTTAGTGTAAACTGTGCCATTATTGTGAGCTGTTTTTATTAACCAAATAACTGAAGTAAATAAATAAATTAGTTACATATTACATAGGATTACATAGTTAATTCAATGAATAGGTGGTGTTAGATAACGACATAAAGGGCTAAAGCGATCTGAAAATGAATTTCATCATAGTTTTCTATAATTACCAACTGTAAGAGAATTGAGTTCTTAACGACTTTCTGGATATAAGATCCGAGTGACCAAAATGTAGTAAACATTTACGATTAGACGTATTTGAATCGCATCTGTCTTACCATAATGAAATCACACATTTAGATTACAATGTGCTCAAGAGCGTGTAAATAAGTGAAGGGGCAAATAATCTTTTGATCTGATTAATTGAGGTTTGATCTGCAGATCAAGTCAAGAATGGAGGAGTGGAGATGAAATGGAATAACGTTTCCGCTTTTTCCGCCATGGAAGAATATGTAATCTTCTGGGGTCAATTTTTCTTTGAAATATCACTGGCTAGGTTTTAAGGACCGCTTTTTAAATTCAAGCAAATCCTTATTCAGGAAGAGATGAACACAATTCCCGACCAATGCGCGACAATCCTTTTATAAAGCAATGAGACTTGCTTACTTCAAATTTAATTATATCTGGAAAAAGAGTTCTACCGTTCCCTCTTTAATAGTCTCAAAAGTAATTAAAAAAATAAGTTGAATTTATTTTTAATTAAATGTAGCAGCCTTTTATAGCGGTAGTGGGTGTGTAACATTTCAAGAACTTTTGACGAAACAGCTACGAAGCTGATATAACTTTAAAGTTCACTTCTGTTACACCGTTAATGTTCCGTACTAGAACCACTTCTTCCTAATCAACAAGCCTAACACCATTATAATTATTATATATATTATATTCCTTTATTGTGCTATAATTACAATCGGCCTTTTATAAGGCAATAAGTAATTAAGATAAATGCTCTCATTCATACCATATTTACAGTTCATCATTCACTCGCTCATTCATACAATATTTACAGACAGCCCAGAGACCCCCCAAATATACCGTGAAGAGAAAGCGGAGTCCTGGAAAGAGGCTGAGGAAGAGGAAGAGGCTGACCAAGAGCGCGAGAGCCACAGACGCTCAGGACATGATTGGAGAAACTGGCCTTTGCCAGGACTCCTTCTGTCACGCGTTTATAGCAGGTCACGAGGCCACTGCCGTACCATTATAATTAGAAAGAATTCTACAGCCCACCGTACTAAGGAACAAAACAAGTTAGATTTAACCATACCCTCTGTAATTCGGGTAGAAACAAGAAATATACAAGCCCTTGTTTACCTTGAGATAACCATATGTGACAATACCATTTTCTCAGGTATATTTACCTAAGACCACTTGTGACTAGAACGTACTCTACATACTCTTGAAGGTACGTACCTTTTTCTTCCACTTCTTCCATCCAAGAATATTTCGGTGTGCCCCCTCCTCTTCCTGGGAGTTTCAATTATTATATGAAGTGTCTTTTTTTTACAGTAATACGAGAATCTTTACAAGGATACTACTTACCATCTGTAGCGGAGATGAAGATAAAAAAAAAAACAGCGCAAAACAAACCGACATAAGTACAATAAAACAGTTCAAGAGGAAAATACAAGTACTGCACCGTAAAAACAAGACCGACTATTTTCACAATGGGTGGTCTGATTAAAATTAATTTAGAGGCAGAGCAAAAGTGTTTCCTATAGTGAATAAATTAAGCATAAAATCTGAATCTTTTGAAACTATTCCATACTCATAAAAATATAAAACATTATTTAATATATTTTTTTTTTTGGAAGGAGCTATAAGACCACTGACAAATGGAACCGTCTAATTAGCACTAAAACAGTTATTTTTAACGTAGAATCAGGTACTATCCCATTATCCTGATCCACCTGCTATCATTTTTGTTGATCTTTTCTTTTTTTTTTTTTAAAATAGGCAAATAAATAGGTTCATAAAACCGAGACACGAACGTTTCGTACTACGTACGAAAAGGTCCATAAAAAAATTACATAAAGTAAGTTTGTAGTTCATTACCTGGAATGTCCAAGCTTGACATTGGTACCATCACGCAAGCAATTAAACTCACGCAAAGTCAGAATAGACACGAGTGCAATCAAGATAGGAATTGAGATAGCACAAAACAACTCAGGAAGAGTATTCAAGGTCTACAAAGGGCTTTCTTTGTTATTGACAAACAACTATACAGAAGTTTTTTTATGTTAATACAACGAAAATAAACAGTATTATTTAGTATATTCACTTGGTAACATGAGTATAAAATCATTGCGTGAATGAATTATACCTCGACAGTGGATTCGTGTATTTTCCAAGAATTGAAGGCTAGAATGAAATTAAATGAAAATTTGAATGAAAGGATGAAAAAAGTCTCGAGGCCAATTAGTTTTCAGGCATGTATATAGACAAAAGAGACAGAATAAATGGTAAAAAATAATAAACAAATCAATTCATAGAGTGGAATATTCAATTAATTTGATTCATTATTTGAGAAATGAAATGATGTGTGGGATGACTAGTTTTTAAAGAATTTTAATTTACAACTATTGGAGTACGGTCAGGCATTATTACACACTCTGTCAAAGGCTTGTTGAGAAACGTCAATGAAATCTATTGATCAGTTTTACACTGCTTTATGTTAAGTCAACAACCATGTGCGATTGATGGATGGTTGAATGCGACGTACTAAAGCCAAACCGATGTCTTTTAAATCAATATTTAGGGGGGTGGCTTATTTTATCAGAAAAAAAATACATCAATACATATAAAATAAGATTAAATAAATGAATAAATCAGAATTGTTAACCGCAGTCACAATACTGACTTCATTTCAATCAATGTTTAATATAGAGTAAATTATTTTAAATGTGGAAATTGAATGTCAACGTTTGTACGTTGTTGAGATTTTTGATATTGTGTATTGTCATTATTGATAGTGAGCGCCTACTTCTATGAATTAAATTTATATAAAACCCATTGTTTGTCTATACTAATATGATTATAATAAAAAAAAAATTGCATAATGCTGAAGCGAAAATTATACCATAGTATTCAACTGCAAAGGATTGCTAATTGATTGAACAACGCTAATTTTAATTTATTTTCAGAGTTTTACCTTAATTGTTTTTCCAATCTTACTTTAATGGACGGAAGTAGAGTCCTCTTCGAGGAAAGAGGTTTCCTAATAGACCCTAAGGAAGGGGTTCCCACTAAAAGATTTAATAAAAGTCTATTAACTTATTTATGTTCTTCAAAGCACAGGGATTTTATCAACCAACTGATTACTAATACATGACAGTAGGCGTGTATTTTACTATATGCGTGTACTAAAATCCTATATCATATTCGCAATTTAAATTACATGGAAAATTCGCCAGGTTTATAATTTTGATGGCCTAAAATTGAATATGTAAATGATATAATTTTCTAGAAAATATTTCATTCTTTAATGTATATAATAAAATACAAATAATAATTAAACAAAAAATAAAGCATTATAAAGTATTCTTTGACCGTAGTTTACAATTTCTTTTGAAAATGATATACGTCATACATAACCAAATGTACACTATCTTCGTAATGACTTTCTTTTTTATGTTCTTTTGAAGAGGAAATTTAAGTGGATGTTCTCATCCCAAGTTCACAGTTAATATATTATTCATTGAGTAGAAACTATCAGAATAAAACCAATTAAATTATGATAATCTTTTGAGGGATATGAAAGATAAAAAAAACTTTTGAAGTCTTTGTGGCTCTGAGAACAACCGCTCATAAAACAGGGAAAACACTTTATTATTTTAATAAATTAGAAAAGACTTTACTATTTCTTTTTTATGATGAAAATAAATAAATAAATGGGCTGAATTTTTTCTCTTTTACATTAGGAGAATACAGAAATTAGAGTAGAAACATAATTTTTCATAATTTATTAATAACTCCATTTCCTACATAATGGTCTCTTTATACTCTCCGTCATCCATGAACGGAAGCATGTTACTTCTTCGGGATCATGTCATCACTCATCAGCGTTATGTGGTCTCAGCCTTCCTTGTCAAATTAAGTTTCTTGAAATTTATTACTTCAGGTTCTTTGACCTGCTACACGCTGCTTCTCCATTTTCCTGCAGAACAAATAGTGTGCGCATGTCCTCCATGCGTTTTTGAATACTTGGAGACCCCTTTTTTCATGGTTGTTAATTAAATGCATCCTTTTTTTTGTTCTCGACTGTTCTTCCTAACCTCAAAATAGTCATCCTCTTCCACTTCTTCCAGCCAAGAATATTTTGGTATCCTCCTTCCTCTTCTTCCCGGGAGTTCCCATTATTAAATTTGGGTTTTTGTGTTTCCAAAAAGTTTTCTCTTTTATATTTTAGACTTTTTTTTTTTTTTAGCCAAGATTTCTCGTACGATTTAATTCCCGATTCCTCCACTTTTTTTTTGAGGGGAGGGGAATGCTAGTTTTTTTCCTATGGAGGTATTGGGACAAAATATATAAAAAGATTCTTCAATAAATCTTTGAATAAATTAATATTGGCAAAGAATAACTTTTTTTATTTTGTGCTTTGTTCGAAGTCCACAAAACACCTAAAGGCAACGTCCTGCATTACAGAGCTCTAATTCTCTAAGTGTTCATCACTACCTTGTGATCTATAAATGTAATTGTAGCGACCGCCAACCAGATAATCACCCTATACTCTATTGTATATATATTGTAAATTGGTTATAATATGTTGTAAATTAATTTAAACAAATGAAAATAACATTACCTAACCATAAGCCATTGTAAATGTTGTAAACAATAAAAAACGCCGCTGCAAAAATAGTTAGAGGTTGGAAAGGATAGAGCAGGTAGCAGGTGACCCAGACCTAGGCCTGGGTCACATCCGAGAACAAACCGCCACCCCAACTACGATATCATTGGCCACAAGCTGACATAATTGGCTACTAACGAGGCACCGCTGAGTATAAGTAGGCCCGGGTTTTGGCCTGTAAATCATTCTCACGACGGCTCTCTAACTGGTGAACCTGCAGCTGCACTGATGTTTCAAGACTTGGCCTTCTCATTTATGAAAACCTCTGGACCTCTCTTCCTAACCTCGCTATGTTTTAGTCCGGCCTTGTCAGACCCCACACTCTGGATTCTCTGCCTTCGCCTCGCTAAAACTAGCAGCTCCTCGGGAGAGACCTCTCCTACGTGGACAACGGTTGCCGTGGCCCTACAAACTTTACCTAGTAGTGTCTCCCACGGCAATTCAGTCTGCCTCTCTCCGGTTCACACTCACCTTTGGAATCCAGACGGTTTTCGCCTACCCTCAGATACCGAGTGTGAATTCGTGGTCATTCCAAGACCACATAAACTACCTACACTACCTACCCTATACCTGTTTTCCTGAACATAGTGGATTGTCGGGGCACATACCAATCAAATAATGGAAAAAATGGAGTCAGATAGTAAGACCCGTCATGATGCAATTTTCCAGGTCATAGCTTAGCCAACCCTCACTTCGTCACCAGGGCTAGGGTAACTAGGCACCCCCCTCGTGACGACCCGACAGTAATCAACGCACAGATTTTGGATCTGTCTTCTCTTCTGACAGAATCCACCTCGAAGAGTATGGGTACGCTTGAAATGATGTTAACTGCTTAAAAGTTGCTGATGGTCCCCACTTAGCGGTTAGCACCGTCCTCTGCGTTAATGCCTTTAGGTCTTAATCGATCCAAGTTGAAGCAGCGTGATGCTAGTTGACTTTCAGTTAGTGGACGGATAATACCACAACTACGGGAATCCATACTTACTTTAAGCAGGGAGTGATTTAGCTCCACCTGGCTTTATTAATCTTTTAGTTCCTTATTTTTTTATTACAAATTATGTAGGTAATTTCCTCTCATAGACATAATTTCAGTTCTCAAACTTCTATGGTGGTGTCTTCAGTTTCACTTCGTCTCTTTCTTGTAATTCTTTACCTTCTCGTCCCTGGTGCAGACGCTTTTTTCTGCCATCATGAGTGATGTGTTCTGTTTCTACTTCCCTTTAGCTCCAGCGTCGCTTCTTCCTTCTCCCATTCTTCTGTATAGATTTTAAGGATAAGACTAAAACTCTCCGTTCACACTTTTGTCACCTTTAAAAATTTAAATAAATCTTCCGAATGATACTCAATATTTCAAATGTGAATGTGAAAAAAAATCTCTCTATCCTTGAAAATGTTTGACATTCAACCCAAATGTGATGTATGGCAGTGGTGTTATCGCATACCAAGCATTCTGAAAATATCCATTAGGTAAGCTTTTCTCCGCGGAAATTACCTCTTCCCTGGTGCTTTCCCTAAGAGTGCAATCGCAACTATTTCGTATCTGTTTTATAATTCTGAGGAAACATCTATGAACCCATGACTATAGATTATTTATTCAATGCACTTATTGAAGCCAACCAAGAGGGTCATTGTCATCCCTAAGTCTTTATACAAACTGCAGAGTGGCCTACCTGATGGTCTCTCTTCTCTTCTAAAGAATATTATTATGTATACTTCTTATTGCTGGGAGTATTTCTGGCAGTACCTCTTCCCCAAATTACAGGGCAGTTTTAAAACCTACCATTGGATTTCATGCACTTAATTTTCCTACGTTTCTTAGTTTAAATAGTAACGTGATCCTGTAATCTATCCAAATTGTGTAATTTGGTGAATAATGTGTATTACTCACTGCTGATAAAAACATTTAGAACATATCGCATTCCAAATAACAGTGGAAATAATATTAAATTAAACATTGTTGTGATAATTCTATTTTTAGTTACTATTAAATATTGCAGTCTCCTTTTGTTATTTTAAAATTTATAAACATTATAGCAGCTACGTGGTTGCCTTCTCAAGAAGATAGAACGTGAGATAAAGACTACAACAGCGAAACCAAACCCGTTATCTATAATCTGATGAGACCACTCTCCGTAAGGTACAGCCACCCTCACTCCCATCTTGGGAGATATCATATAATTGGCAATGCAGTAGCAAGCATTTAATGCTCATTTAATCATAATGGCGCGTTAAGAATTATTTCATTAAGTAACATACGTAATAAGCTACCTTTTGTTAACCTGTGTTATCCGAAACTTTCTGAAATAATTGCACATTGCAATATTTATTGGTAGAGAGCGTCCAAGGCTCAGCTGACTTGCATTTCGCACCCCCGCAATTTTTCTTTTTGTAAGGCACTAAAGCAGTATTGGCGTCAATTTTTTTGCAATACGACAAATAATTACAAATACACTGTACTGAGAGGAAAAATAATGCCTTAGAAATACTATAAGTGTGTCCGAAGGTATTGACCAATATTAAAGTTCAATTCAAAGTGAATTCGAGAATAGGAATCGAGGGGATTGACTAATAGAAAGGGGTTAAATTCCGATGTTAGGGAACCTGTAAATACCGAACAGTGTTGCCAATGCCAATGTATGTCCCTGCTTGATTAATCTAGGGGAACAATAATATTGGAATAAATACAAATGCAATATTTTGGTCAAATTTGGAGCCATTAAAGCCATAATCCATGTCACGAATACTTTATGAAGAGACCGACAGAGCAGGATATTTGGCAGGAAGTAGCATGATTGGTGCTTGGATGTAACATTTCAACTTTGACTTTCGTTCTCTTCTTTAAATTCACTCATGAGGCTGATTCCAACTAGACCAGACCCAAGAGAAGTTCTTAATGAAGGAAGCGTAGAATCGAACTTGGGTCTCCACAATTAGAAGTCAGCACGCCAGGGAATGGAGCGGTGCTAATCTAACAGTATCAGAATTCAGTGTGCTAGGGGTACCATGTCAAAGTTAGTAATATACCTCCACAATATTTTTGTAAGGCAAATAACAGTATTTGCGACAAATAATTAGAAATCTGTCTATAAAGAAACATTTAAGGGAGTTTTAGGGTTAAATGTAGTACAGAAATCAGTTATATGTTTTAAACTTTCGGAAAGATGAAGATTCTTTTCACTTGAATAGTTTGAGGAGGATCCAGCCCATGCATATAAAATAATACATCACATGCTTGCATATAAGAGGTGAATGTTTCTCCACGCAATGTCTATTCTGGAATACAGAAAATTAGAACTGTATGTACAAATGAAACAAACTACACTTTTGGTGGAACTGGTTGAGTAGGACTCGTAACATACTGTGAGTACACTATCAACTGATAAAGTAAAAATATAATGTGTTTGTGCATACTCATTCACATGCTTTTCTTTACCCGATGAAAATCGTTGAATTTATTAATTGATCACGGGCTTTATAACGAATATTTCTTGTAGTTTTGTACATAATATAGAACAGCTCCATAGTGATTTGTTTTATTATAAGAAAATGAGACTGGTGATGAAAAATGGGTCCTCTATGGTGATCCAAAAAGCAAAAGGCAGTGGCTCTTTCCGAATGAATTGCTACGAAGGACAGCTAAGCAAGGCTTACCCCCCAAAAAGGCGATTTTGTGTGCATGATAGAGTATTCCCGGGGTATTTCATTTGGAAGTGCTGAAACCTGGACAAAAAATTTGAAATTTAGGATAATGTCCAAAATGCCATCTCCTATTTTGCTCAAAAACCATTTTTATCGATCTGGCATAGAAAATTTGTACACAAGATGGCAAAAGGTCGTTGCTAACGAGGGTAATTACCCATCAATGATTAAAAACAAAAATTTGTTAGAAATTTATCTCTTTCAATTTAATGTAAAAAAACGACATTACTTTACATTCCCCCTATTATTTAAATGTTGAAAAGATAGTTAAAAACATTTGAATAGATTTATTTTTAAAAAATTCTTATAAATTTATACGAATCTAAATAAAATAAACTTTTGTTTTATCTTTGCTAATCGAACACGTTTTATTTGTGAAAGTGGGGCCGAAATACCCAATTCCACTCCACCTCGAATTAAAGCGAAAACAAGCTTGGATGAGTCATTCATGGTGGCTGTATGACGTGGGTAAAAACGAAAGCCCACTCAACGTAGAATTGAATACGACACTTCATCACCGCTGGTGAATTATAGGCCTTTCAACAACACCATGGCTGTTATGGGTTATAATTGTCGGCATGCCATGGTTATATACAGCACGGTTAGCTTCATTCTCGGAAAATATCATTTATTTTAAGGGTACGTTTGCATTGTGTTCTTCAAAACTGGTAACCCGTCTTTTTCCCGCTAATCAGGCTTTCCGGGATTAATCGTTAGAATGGTATTTTTTTAAAAGCTTGATCAAATAAATACAATGCCCACAGAAATGATTAATCCGTCCTTTGTTCAATCTGTCATGAAATGCCAGGACTGATATTCCCAGTCCCTTTAAAAAAACTTATTCTAAAGCGTTGAATTTTATCACGAACTTGATAAAATGTCGAGATTTCAGGGATCTGCTTGATCCCGTTCAACGCTTGTTTTTTACGAGTTTTTAATTATTTTTATATCGGGTTTTAAACCCGGCACTACTAACTCCACTTAAGTGCCTTTTTTTATGCGAGTCATTTTCAAAACAGCAGGATTACGTACTAAAAACTATCAATTATTACTGGTCTTTTCTTATTATCCACGTTGCCTTAAGGATTACGTGGGACCTCCCGCCCCCATTCTACTAGCGCCAAATCCGCCGGTCAAACCTCAATTAATCAGAATTGTAATCTGAATGAGGGATTTCCTCATGGTAACACAGATATGGTTAAAATTACTTCAGTTTGGTCACATCGTTAAAAATGCGATCTCTTAAAGTTTGTAATAGAAAACTATCACAGAATTCATTTTCAGATCGCTGAAACCTTATAACGACATAATTATCTAACACCGCTTGAATCATTGAATTAACTATTTAACAACAGTAAAGACTTTATTTAAACCTTTATACAGGAGAGGTGATTGGGTGTGACAGATATAGAGTGGTGTGGCCTGTAGGTAAGAAGCTGAGAATCAAGGTCCTGATCAGTATTCTACACAGTTTAAATAGAAATTCTTGATTTCAGCTTAAGTGCTAGGTATGTGTAAACGGGTTTTTACCATAGCAGTAGGCTATACGACTCGAATTGAAAGGAGTCATTGCCTGCTAGGTACCGCTATGTCTGAATTGTATATAATAATGTGATATTCATTGGAGCTTGTTTTGTTCTTACTCAGATCAAATCGTTTAACTCCGATTGTAAGACTTCATACCTGGAGTATAATTAAGGCCCTTCCTAGTTCCCGCTAGGCGTTAGGTTAGGTTAAGCAAATGCTCGGATTAGCATTGCTACCTAGCACTCAAGTGGTACAAGAGGTGCTAGCGATGAGCTTGTATAATAATGTTTACTTCTCGCTCTATGCCAAGCCTACGATTGTTTGAACAGAGTGGTTAGAATGAAAACTGTTCTACAGGTACATTGACGAATACATGGCTGCATAGAAATTGCTGACTCGTACCCATGATATTAATGTCATTTTTATCTACAGCCATGTTGTTCATAAAATACTACAGCCATTCATAAAACACTTCAGCCAGTTCCCAACCTGTAGTAGGGTATATAATTTTTATCGTAAAATACATTTAGTTGGAGGGGTATTTGGAGGCAGACCACCATAAATAAAAATCCCTTGCATACCTTTTAGTTACAGTTTTATATTGTACATTAAAAATGATAATTCGTCAGATTGGAGTGAACTTCAAAAGAAAGCAACAAAATTTATATTTTCTATTCATAAAAATGATATTAAAAAATTTATTTTTTTTTTATTTAATGTTAGCTGTAACGTTATTAAGTTATTAAACATTTTCTGTTGAAATCTGTTCCCAAATTTCAAAAAAATATAATATTTAACGCAAACATAAAATATACACACAAAATAAATCGTATGTTGCTCATTTTGTTTTGATATATATTTCATATAATTTGAAGTCAATATTATTATCTGTGTACGAATAGTACCTTCGCAAAAGTAGTAATTTGCAAAATAGTACATAATTTAAATTTATAATTAAAGAATTCCAAACGAAAAGGTTTGACATACATGTTGATATGATACTTGCTGTAAAAAACATGTGATTCAGTTAATACAACTGCAGTTTTACTTGCCATATTGAAAAAAAATTTTTTAGTTATTATAATCCACTACTATTAACTCAATCTAGGAGATATAAATTAATTCTAATAACAGATTATTTGATTTTTCTATGATTTTTACCTCAATCAAGCAAGTTTTCAATGAAAACTACCAACAAACAAGATGTGGCTAGGACAAACAGAAGTTATGAAACCATTTTAATGAATAGTTAAATTAGTCCTCAGCAATATATTTTGCTCAATCTAACAATCTTTATTGTGCAATAATTACAATCTGCCTTTTATAAGGTAATAATAATACAGATAAATGATTTCATTCATACCATATTTACAGCATCATTCACTCGCTCATTCTTACAATAGGACATGATTGGAGAAACTGACCATTGCCAGGACTCCCACTGTCACGCGTTTATAGTAGGTCACGAGGCCACTGCCGTTTCAGTCTCCGAGGAGGATTATAGGGATGAGTGGCGCAGTGCAATGACTGTGCTACAGGATTAGGGTGGTTGGAAAGGCTACTGTGGAATTTCATAAACTTGGAAGGGATGAGTTCTAGAATGTAGGGTATATTAAGATCGTTATGAAGGGTTTTGTTGCTGACATAATAAGGGGCATTTAGCAATATATTAGTATATTAATTATGTCCCCGAGATTATTAATTTAATGTGCTATTTTTTAATGTGACTTTTTTTTACCACAGATTAATGACAATCAACGGCGTTTAGCATGTACATTTCATTTGTACATTCCAATTGACTTCTTTATGTTTAATAGGGCCTTGGTGTAAAAGTGCACATCTATAGGTTAACTAGGCCACTCACTAACACTAAAGCAAGGAAACAGAAAACCAGAAAACTGACAATGAATAACCCGACAAACCCGAAAAATTGAAGTATTATTATGAGCAGATTTTTTATTCTTGTTATATAAACTATCAAAATGATACCTCCAATTTAAATTTATCAGATAATTTAAAGGTATATAATTTACCTGAATCCTTGGCCATCAAAGGCGCTGGTTATCTAGCCTCTTACGAACACCCCTTTGATCAGTATAGCGTTAATTAACGAGGACCAGTGACCCAAATTCAGCAAAGCGTTCCTGGATAGCATTTAAACACGGATACTACCACTAATGGAAAATCAAAACCAGAAAGTCTTTTCATTATATAACTATTATTTCTAAATAAAATACAATTGATCATACAGGCAGTATGTCATTCTGGGAATAAAACAACAAGTACGAAAAACTTGTATTACAAGATCAATAATTACTTAATTTAGTATCAAAATCGACAAGATATATTATCTAATCGACAATTAGATAATAATCGCCATATGAAACTACGTCTCATGGAAGCTTAACATTCTTAACAGGACGTTATACATCTGTATAAACTTTTGTGATAGTAAACTTATCACCACAATTATACTACTTTATGGCTATATTATAGCCATTAGCGTGGTAAATACTCGAAAAATACTACTAAAGACAAATATGATGTTTATAATTAATCTTTAATAATGAAAGTTTCTTACCTCTGGTGGTTTACGCTGATTTTCATTTGTATTTATACCTGAAACAATAAAAATAGATCAATAACAAGAACAATAGGTATTGGATCCAAAAAATTGTCTCTATGGAGAAATATTATGAACCAATTGATTCCATTCTGATAACATTCATGAAGGAATCGAATATTGAAATACTACAAAAGTACACTAATGATTCATAATTTGTAAATGTACATATTGCTTGAATCAATCAAACCACTAAACATCAAATTACAAGATGCAAATACGAAAATACCATACCGAGTCACAATAGAGACTGAAAAGATCGGAATGATTTTTTTTTGGTGTTGATGCACTTGGACAATGCAAGTAATCAATATTTGTGTGCAATCTCGATACAACAATATCTCCCAATTACAAAGATTTGTTTAAACACAGCTAGTATGCCAACGTATATTAGCTGGCTAGTATGCCAATAACTAAATCCTAACAATTAGGTTGACCATCACCGCATGCCTACTTTTAAGTGCATCTACAAAAATTAATGTTGACAGCTAAACAGCCTAACAAACTTACTCCACAAGAACCTCAGCGCTACCTACGAACTTCGGAGACAAGCTTAGCCGTCTACCTTACCTCTCTACTGATCATTTTACAACATAAATATTTATGGGTAGATATGGGTATATATTAAAATTTTTTTAAAAAACAACCTCACTGTCCATTGTTTAATTGATTCTGTCCATGCTAGAATCGGCTCATAAAGCGAAATAGCAGAATCAGTTTAACAGTAGGATTCTTGAATGGAAACAAACAGACCAGGCAAGGTATTCCCGTACAAAGGCAGGGGTTCGTGATATCTATACAGGTACAGACTTCCGACCTACTTAGGCTTCAGTCTCTTGAGCATTCCCTCCGGGCTTAACATTCCGCAGAATTAAGCATCCCCCCTCTTCCAGTACTCAGAACGTCAAGTTTATAGGCACTTGCGGCTTAGAACATCTTCGTTTAATCGATATATCCAAACATCTGTTCTCGGCGATGTATAAATTATTTTGTTTTCCTAATAAGTAATATTTTATAGCTTATCTTTCATGTAGTTCGTGCTACAAAGTAAATTTTGAATATGTGCGAGGTTGACTAAGCATGCATCCGTTAAGTAGGTACATCTCCCTTAACTGACCTGGAGAAAAACGAAGTAGTCTCTGGTTAGCCGGGTTTCTGGTTTTGAAAAATGTTAACTTGAAGCCATTAAATAAACTCTTAGTCCAAAAAATGACAATATCTAGAAATTTTTGAATTTCACGAAGTCAGCAGGATATCAATTTTCCAAAATGCTCATAAATTCAGAATTAACAATTTTAGTAAAAAAAAATAATAAAAACATATCTTTAATTAATTAAAAATTTCGTTCACATATAAAAAAGAACAAAAAAATCTATTTTTCTTTTCTAACAAATTTTTTTGAAATGAAATCTTCATTTCTTTATTGCGATAAAATTACAATCTGTCTTATTGGGTAATAAGTAATTTTGATAAACGCTCTCATTCATACCATATTTACAATTTTCATTCATACAGTATTTACAAACAGCCCAGAGACCTCCCAAATCCACATGGTTGTCACCTCCCTCGCTTGCGAAAGAGAAAGCGGAGTGATTAACAACATTTCAATTTTACAGGCTTATAATGGCATTTAATAAAAAGTATTGCGTCCTCTGGATTTAATAACTGCTTCCATCCTTTTGGCATACTCATAAAAAGTTTTTAATACATTTTTGGAGGATGTTGTCCAACTCGTTCAAGCGTAGTACGAGGAGGATCCTGAGACCAAACCTTTTAAGTTTGTTCTTCTTGAGTGACTCCCGGTCTCTCTGTAGCATTCTATGGCCATTAAAACTGTAGAGTAATGAAAACTAAGGCGATCAGCGATGTTACAGAAAGATTTTCCTTCTTCGTGAAGAGTTCTTACTGAATCAACAAGAACTAATAAAACACAGACAAAAGGTGTAAGAGAAAAATTGATGTAAAAGACAGAAAAAGGCTGAAAAGAGAATTGAAATGGAGAAATAGTGAGTAACAATTATATGAATAATCCCTAATGTCTCTCAGTTAACCGATGTTTTTACTATAAATAAAATAAAACACGGGGTTGGGCTCCAAAACTAAAAAATCTTGAGATTTATAGGTGTTGCGATATTTGTTTGACGGGGAGTTAATTACCTTGGAGATAATACAACAACAATGGCGAGGTCATCAAATCCTCGAGGAAACTAGTTCTAATATCGATGTACGTCCTTTAAACTATTCACACTGATGTTCTATATATTGAACTAAACTTACCAATGAAAGTTTTCTTCTCGTCCCCTTGCCTGTGTTTTTGTAACTAGCCCTGTATTTTCAGACCTCTGAAAAGTATTCAAAATAACAACCCTAGAGTCTCTCACAGAATTGAAGCAATATTCCGGCAGGGACCGCTAGACTTGAGCGGCTTAACAGTAGATACGCTATCAAGCCCTGAAGTTATTTATGTATCTATCTCTCAGTCAGCATAAGTTCTCCATTGAGAGTTCTTCTTCTGTCACTGTGAAGGTTTATCAAGCATTCATAACGGTCCAGCAGTTCTGAATACTAATTTAGTTTACTTGAGGGTGAGAAATACGGAATAGATGATTTAATAATAATATAGAGGCGTGAGTTGTATTTGGGGGATGCTAAAGAATCCCCCCCGAGGGCCCTCAGGAGGCCAATCGGAGCCAATGTTCGGATGTGGGTAAAGTACAATCAATATTATACAATAGTACTGCCCACAGAGGCATTTACAGTTATTATATTCATGGAAACGCCGAAACCACGTAGCAACCCCAATAATATTATAAAAGTCATTAAAATGACAATGAGAATAACGCTGAATGATTTTCTATTTGCTGCTCAGCGGTTTTTATGGGTTTCAGAATATATTATTTTGTCTGCAATAATTGTTGTTTGTAAAAGGATTGTAGAAGACATAGTACTAAATATTATTTGTGGCAACAGCGATTAAGGTACAACCCATATGTTGTGGCCACCTCTTAATTATGAATAATTAAAAGTTCACCTCTTCTCGAATCACATTATATCTGTCTATGTTTCCATATTTGTTGTTAATAAAGATTATGACGTCAGTGAGAGTAGGGTGAGGAGCTAGTGGGGTGGGGGAACATCCCCACTTCGTCTGGCCACCTGGTGGAGGGCCATCCCCACCAGGGTGGACCGGCTATATAAGCAGTACTGCCACTTCTGATCGGATTGGTATAACGAACCGGACCGTCACTTGGAACACTACTCTTTCCTCTCTCTCTGCACTGGCGCTTGCTGCTCTACTCAAAACCATGGTCTTCTCATTCAACTACCTCTGCATCTCTCTCACCTCACTATGTTTTAGTCCGGCGTTGTCAGACCCCACACCTTCCTAGTGGGAATCTCTGCCTTCGCCTTGTTAAAACTATCACCTCCTTGGGAGTGACCTCTCCCTCGCGGACGACGGTTGCCGTGGCCCTGCAAATTTACCTAGCAGTGTCTCCCACGGCAATCCAGTCTGCCTCTCTCAGGTTCACACTCACCTTCGGGATCCGGACGATTTTCGCCTACCCTTAGATACCGAGTGTGAATTCGTGGTCATTCCAAGGCCACATAAACTACCTATAAACTTACCCTGTACCTCTTCTCCTGAACACAGCGCTTTGTCGAGGCACACACCTTCTAAAGATCTTATGGAGTCAGATCAAAACGATTTAGGCTGCCCACCGACTAGGCCGACAGACAGGGGGAAAGACCATAGCACGCGGCGGGCGTCTCCTCCCCACTTTGGTGATACTCAGTTATACTGAGCCCGACACTATATTTTTGAGGAAAAAGTATTTTGAAACAGTGTTTACAATTGCACTCATATTTGTTCAAGAGATTAAATCTAAGTACTAAAGTGAACCTACAGCTCATATATATTTTCTAAATAATTTGAAATGTTTTTGGTTTCTATGAATATCTGTAATTAAACGAGTGCAATAAAAATACCTAATCTAGTTATGTTTTATTATGTATTTCTAGTCGGAATAACGGTCCCGAAGTAACATAGTAACTCTTCCTGGTGGGAAATGAAGTAAGCTATCCTGAATAAAGCAATCAGCGCCTTCAAACAAAAAGTACATTGTTGGTAATATGGTCCTCATAAGTACGATGAAGTTTATGCGCTGTTTTGGACCCACAGTTCACTTTTTGTTCCCCTCTGACTCAGATATAAGCTGTAAAGGACCAGGGGTCAGCTTTAAGTTTATATCGGGGCTAAAGCAACAAAAACACACAGCATGACGCAACAGCGTGGGTTCGATCCAATTTGCCGTTCTCACAATAATATTTGCAACAGCAGCTTGGCGGGGATCTGCGTCATAGACTTCGTCAAAACAATGTCTTAGGACATTAGCTCAAGATAACTTTACATGTTAAAGTTATGCAGGGAAACATCACATCAGTTTGATTCATTTAATAGATGGATATACTTAACAGCATTCTCGGAAATAGTAATGAGGCATTATGACCATGCAAGTAATATTTGTAAAGCCAATGGCTGATGGCTATCCCTAGTTAGCTAAATATGTCAAATATTTCATACATGTAGTTCAAACGAGCTCATGGGTGAAGAAAATAGAAAATAGTTGCTGGTAGCAGGTCACGAGCCCACTACCGCTTTAATCTCCTAGAAGGATTATAGGGATGAGTGGCGCTGTGTAATGACTATAATAGGGGATTAGGGTGGTTTGATAGGTCACTGTGGAATTTCATAAACTTGGAAGGGTTGAGTACAAGAATGTAAGGTATATTAAGATCGTTATGAAGACGTTATTGTTTACGTAATAAGGGGCATTTACTATTGTTCTCTGAACTTTTGATTAAAAGGATTGGATCCGCTTTGAATTTTTTCGTGTCTCACATAGAACTATTCCGTATGTCCAGGTTGGCTCAGGTCTAACTTTGTAGCTTAGTAATTTACATTTTATTGAGAGATGGGTTGTCCTTCGAAGTAGTCTCTACAGTTGTCCAAAGCGTCTTTTTCTCCTTCTTGTCTTTTTAGCCTCGTGTATGACTTCCTTTGTCGGAGTCTACTTTTTTAGATTACTGTGGCTATTTTTTATACGAGACTCCTCCCACACTACTGCTGCTCGTCATGGATAAACTATTTGGAAAGAGTGCTACTATTGCCTAGATCTTTACTATAAAAAAAAATAAACAATAAACATGTTGTTGATCAAGAGGATTTTCATTCATGGAACAACAATGTCATATTCAAATTTATACAGATTGATTGGTTGAAACAATACTTGAGAAAGGGGCTCATGGTAAATGTATTCAACCACTCAGTGTTTGAAGCATAAAGGGCTGAGGCACACATGCGGGAGTTGATTAGGGACAGTCTGGGAGACTTTGATCTCATGCTTAATCCGCATTAGAGTGTAAATGACTTTTAGGTTTCAGACAGACTGACCACACTATCACTTCATTCACATAGTTGATGTACAAAGACTTATTCAGTTATACGACTATATTACATATATTTAAATATATGTAAGTCCATGAACAGGGTCATAATTACCACAATAGACACACATGAGTGAAAACTTAAGCACTTCTGGTTTGGTGAAAAATCAAAAAGAGTTTTGAACCGTGTGGATTCTATATGTTAGAGAGCTCACTATTTTCTTTACTCGCATAGTATTTTTGTTTTTTTAATTCTAAATGTTTAAATTAACGTGTATTGCAAACACCTCAAATTGATGATATATAAATATGTCCTCCGGCCAGCTCTGCTCTACGGTGTCGAGCTATTTACCCACTTACAGCCAAATGTCTCCAACATTTCCAGAATGGGATCATGCGAAAAGTGGTCCGACATACCTCTTTAGAGAGGTTGAAGAACGCTGACCTGCACCCGTTGCTTGGTGTGGCGTCGGTGGTTGAGTTTATCCACCGGAGACACATTAAGTTTTTTGACTCGTTGCAGCATCTGACAAACCCAGTGTTTAACACTATTGCCCCACCACCCCTCCCGCATCGATGGCAACAGACTGTCGGGGAAAAATTAGGTTAAGAATTAGTATTTAAGTTAGTTTTAAGGTTGATCAAAAAGGTGAGCCCCATCACCTTTATTAGTCAGTTTAGTCCAGTCACGTATAATGTATATCATTATACTTGTTTATTCATTATATAATTTTTACAAAATAACAAAACCTGTATATAATGTAGCGATGCTACAGAAAATACAAAAATAATTTGTAAATAGATTCGCCTAAAGATCTATAATTATCTGTAAATTTAAAGGGCCTATGAAAGAAAAAAAAAGTATTACAAACGTAGCCAGGAACGTAAAAATTAATTAATTAATTCGCTTTTCTCATAAATGAAAACCATTCTAAATATATCAAACACCATCTTAAATATCGAAATAAAAAACGGGTACAAATACCTTATTACTGTAGTTGGTTCTCAGAACTTTTTTTTTTTGGGACATCTTTGAAATTAATTTTTTTAATTCCTTTTGGCATACACAATTTAAAATCTTTAATAGTTTCTGAGCTGAGACTCAAAAAGTCATAAAAGCAAATGACAGTCAAATTTTGTTTACGGTTAATTTAACCAAAATGTACACAGCACATTTCGTAATCACAAACAAGAATTCGATCGCCCCGTATCTGAAAGTAGAACCTCTCCCTTTGGACTCAACAATCAATAGGGATCCGAGGGGACGCGTAAACTATTGAGTTAGAGTACGGCACTTGAAATAGTCGCTAACTGGACATGGTGGATCATATAATGAAACCGGACCTGGATTCAAATTTCAAGAACAGCCAGAACAGCTCCGTAATTGAAAGTGGGTTGCTCCCGGTTAGAAGAGCTCCACCTTCCATACCCTAAAAGGTCGCAAAACCTTAATAACATATCCTACAGATAATTTAGGCTTTTTCAAAAAACCATATCTTTCCGAATGCTGGGGCAAGCATATTTCGTTTCTTATCTGCTGACGTAGTTGTCAGTGCCTATATTCTTTAGCTAGGATACATTAAACCAAGAATGGAAAATAATCTAGTTTTATGAGATACATAAGCACTAAAGATGCAAATAATTTTTTTAACTATTGATTTATCAGCCAGATACTTCCGCTTTTGGACAAGATGAATTTATTTATTTTACGGCAGTTCTCCCGAACACAATGATGAAAGGGCAATAGTTATTCCGAGCCAATATGTAAAATGAGTTTGATGGCTGTTTTACCATTTTCAGTAATATTACACACTATGCTACCTAATTAACAATTCAATTAGGAGGTTATTAAAAATAGCAACATCTTATTATTGTTTTAACAAATTAGCTTGAATAAATAAGCAGAGAGTTATTTTCCCCTCATAGAAAACAACTAAAATAGCAATTGTTGAGTTAAACTTATGAACTCAATGTTAATGCCAGTTTTAAATGGTTTGTGGGATATCAGTTTAAGAAAAGACAAAACGAAAATCGGTTATTGTTAATCAAGAAGACGAGATCCTACTTAAAAGTAAGGAAAATTATCTTTTCAATAGCAAGTAAATAATCAATTAGTGGCACTCAATCATGTAGATCGGTTAATGGACATCTTCCTTACATCAAATAAGACCTCTATGTAAAAGAGATCTTCATACATGATACATGGGGTCTTCCATATATTCATGTGTAAAATTTCATGTCTCTAGTTTATGGTTGCACAAAGATTAACTTCTACTAGAGGTGTCTGGTTTTAAAAAAACCTAATGAAACCTAAAAACCGACACGGTGTAGAGTATATAAATAAATTCCATCCTGGTTCCATTTCCCGAATTATTCAGTTGAAAGGGGGGATGAAGTTAAGCAGGGAATAAAAGCTACGGAAAAAAGCTCTACCAAAAAATTCATTGCATTACTTAAAAATATAGAGTAAGTAATTATTTTATCCTTCATCTTTTATTCCAAAAGAAATTAAATTAATTTACACCTTTATGGCTTGTGCTATCACATGGGAGATGGAAGCTAATAAGTTTCGAGGAAAAGCATTGAAGTGTAATTAATTGGCAAGAAGCCAGGGATATAACATTTTAGTGCTTCAGTTAATTGGCTCTAGAACATTATTTATATTCAAGCACAATTTAATAACTAACACCCTTTTACGTGGGTCCCTTTAAACTTATAAATTAAAAAAAATATTATTATATCTACATCTAGCGAGATGGTACTGAATGCTATTTCAGTCTTCTTTTAAGCTAAAAACATTTTTGTGTTTCTTTGAAAAGTTTTAGAAAAGAGGTGGGTACATAGAAAAAAAAAAAGTGGGTACAAAGTTTTCTTTGACGCCTTTATCCTTGTCGAAATGAGAAAAGTTTTAGACTTTGAATGAAATAACAGGTAGTGTTTTATTTAAGTAATTAGTTTAGTGACTTGTTTTATTTCAGCTGAAGATTCTCGAAGAAAAAGGAAATAATTATTTTCTTCACGTTAGCAATCCTCAATTAATGTTTTTAGTCAATGTGGAAAGGCGGAAATTTGGATCATTTATTTGAGGGTTTAATAACCATTGCTACATCAAATAATGTCTTATTTATTAATGACACATATCATGTTTTATGCTGATGGCTATATTTCAAATGGGACCAATATTTAAAATTTCATTTTTGTGGGCAGAACCGTAGGTACACCTTAACTATACCTGAAGAGGCCATCTTCTGAAAACATATGGGTTTCTGGTTTCACTACGATTAATTCAAGAATAAATTAGCTTTCCCCTTAATAATAAGGGGAAGGCAACAAGAATTTGTCATTTGTCAGTTAAAAGTTATTATTTAAGGAAAATAGTTTTGAATTGCAATCTTTGAATTATTACCAAGTCAAATAACAAGAATATTCTGACAGAGTCAGAATAGATACTGCCTACAGTATAGTTACAGTTTACTGGTATTTAGTTACTTCGATTTTATAAAAAAAGTTTTAAAAAATGTTATAATAAAGCTTTTAACAGATTGCATTTCTTTGTTTTGTCCAAAACTAAAATTAAATAAAGTGGTTTACAAATATTAAGTTTATACTTTCGAGGCCAAGGGGTAGATTGGATTGGAGGTGCCTTGATAGTTTTTTACTTTTTTTGTCATTTATTATAGTTATTTTAAAGTTTATTAGAAATTATCTAAGTAAGTAAGTAAGGAGTAGGGTTATGAAAGGTTAAATAGACTGGAATATGTTTCCGAAGGAATATTTGGTTCAGGATTAAGAAATATCTTGCAGGCAGGAAACGTTTTGGTTATTGTTACTGTAGAACAAATTAGCTCGTATTGTGCTTATCATCTATGATCAACTATGTAATGAATAAATGGACGAATGGTCGAGATACACAGCTTTAATAGGGTTACAGATAGACAAGATCCTCCAGGAAGTCCTGGCAAAGCAGTAAAGGGCAATAAATCCTTGTTTAAGGTTAGTCATGTTTGCCTGTTAAGAAACTTCTTTTGTTAATTATGTCTTAATTAGGGTTAGAGTTTTTGGTTTTTTGTTAGGGCTCATTAGTAAAGTTTATTTTCACCATTGTTTGCAGTTCAGATTTCAATGTCCATGTCCAAAATAATTAATTTTGTATGTGTGTACATTTTCACTTTTATTGTTTTTTTTCATTCTCCCGTCTCAATTTTTTGGTAGTTTTGAAATCATGTTCAACTCTTCTAGGATGTTTGATACACTTGTTTACAGTACACAAGAGTTGTTAAGGTCCAGCTGATAGTGTTCTGGCGATACTTACGCTGGAAACTCCGGTTTAACAACGGAAATTACTCAGTAATGTTTGGGATACATATTGGAGCGGAAGGCGCTTGTGAGTTAAGTTAATGTCAACGCCCCATTCCTTATGCCTAATTGAACTCATCCAGACTTCTGTTGATTTTTTTTATACTCCGCAGCTTGTTTGTATAGTCTTGTGAAGTCTAAAGAGATTCCGAGGCGTTATATAACAAAACATATCAACATAATCAGTATGACAAGTCAATCTCATCTTCAATCTCTACTCCCTTACCTCATTGCCAGAGTTATGTTTGCCTGATCGTATAATTTCAAGTTTTTTCCCATAGATGAAATGTATTCCAATTTCAATGCTGATTTGAAGTGACATTACATTGTCTGGACACTTCATTTTGGGGACATAGAAAGGGAGTAAATGCAAAATTGAAAATGTGGAGTCATCATTACGAGTGAGCTTTTTGCATTATTTACAGCCAAGCTAAACGCTCAGCCATGAATGTGCCTGTCAACTTAATTATTTCTAAAAGTTTATATTATTATAAACTTTTATAGTGGTTCCATCATACACTGAACAGATGGCCCTTTTGTCAGTTCAAGCCATTTTTAAACTTTAAGGATGTAGTGATGCGTGCCATATTTAAATTTATTCATACTGAAGTACAATCAAACAATCCAAGGATGATTCCGAACTAGGCCTAGCGTTGATTTCAGAAAGGAGGAGAAATGTATTCCCATCACGGATTTACAACTGAACAGGTAGACATCGTCTTTCGTAATGTAGTCTAGATTCTGCATAGTAAAATAGATAGCTTTATGGTAGAATGTTAGGTTTGAATTTTAATACTTTATCATCATTATGGTTAGATCTTGATTATCATTACGAAAAATCATCTTAGGAGGAAAAGGAATTAAGGCTATTTTCATCATAAAGTGAAGTACTTTGTTATCCATCCTATTCGTGGAACGGCTGTGGCCTACTTCCTCGTTAATTAATCCCCTCAGAGGAAGAGAAGGAGACTTCTCCTGTGGGAGCAAAGGAGAGAGATGGCCTCTAATCAGGCCCTCTGGAGTGTTCTCGTTTCATTTTAATGATACCGATTCGTAAATGCGCCCAGAGGACTAAAAAAAAAAAAGAAGTTTCTATCGCTTTCCCTTCCGGGTTTCGTCTGACATTATGACGTGGTCTGGCTAATAAAGAAAGTTTTCTCAAACATTTTCATTCAATTTCATGTCTCTAGTTTATGGTTGCACAAAGATTAACTTCTACTAGAGGTGTCTGGTTTTAAAAAAACCTAATGAAACCTAAAAACCGACACGGTGTAGAGTATATAAATAAATTCCATCCTGGTTCCATTTCCCGTTGGAATTATTCAGTTGAAAGGGGGGATGAAGTTAAGCAGGGAATAAAAGCTACGGAAAAAAGCTCTACCAAAAAATTCATTGCATTAAGCTATATACTTAAAAATATAGAGTAAGTAATTATTTTATCCTTTATCTTTTATTCCAAAAGAAATTAAATTAATTTACACCTTTATGGCTCATGCCATCGCATAGGAGATGGAAGTTAATAAGTTTCGAGGAAAAGCATTGAAGTGTAATTAATTGGCAAGAAGCCAGGGATATAACATTTTAGTGCTTCAGTTAATTGGCTCTAGATGATTATTTATATTCAAGCACAATTTAATAACTAACACCCTTTTACGTGTGTCCCTTTAAACTGATAAATTAAACAAATATTATTATATCTACATCTAGCGAGATGGTACTGAATGCTTTTTCAGTCTTCTTTTAAGCTAAGAACATTTTTGTGTTTCTTTGAAAAGTTTTAGAAAAGAGGTGGGTACATAGAAAAAAAAAAGTGGGTACAAAGTTTTCTTTGACGCCTTTATCCTTGTCGAAATGAGAAAAGTTTTAGACTTTGAATGAAATAACAGGTAGTGTTTTATTTAAGTAATTAGTTTAGTGACTTGTTTTATTTCAGCTGAAGATTCTCGAAGAAAAATCAAATAATTATTTTCTTCACGTTAGCAATCCTCAATTTATGTTTTTAGTCAATGTGGAAAGGCGGAAATTTGGATCATTTATTTTTGTGTTGAGGGTTTAATAACCATTGCTACACCAAATAATGCCTTATTTATTAATGACACATATGTTTTATGCTGATGGCTATATTTCAAATGGGACCA